>QKWP01000983.1:171699-186007 GCA_003550325.1 Gigaspora rosea
ATTAAAAAAAAAATTAAAAAAATAGAAAAAAAATAGAAAAATATGTTTAAAAATACAAATAAATAAAAAAAAAATTTAAAAAAAATCTAATAAAAAAAAAATAAAAAAAAAAACAGTAAAAATAATAATAATAATAATATATTGTTGTATATAATAGCTGCATGGTGCAGTCACACTAAACTAGGAACAATACATGTACATAGAAAAATAAAAATAAATAGAAATTTAAGAAAAAATAATTAAAAAAAATAAAACAAATCATTAAAAAAAATGGTTTAAAAAAAAAGTGAATAAAAAAACGTGTTTTCTTTATTTATTTATTTATTTATTGTTTCCTGTGCATATATGCAATATGGTGGGAATAAAAATTCCGGCCTTACTATGAGAATAACCGGAAATTTACTTTTATTCCTACTATTGCATATATGCGCTATAGATGCAATCCGTTATCTATCACTAGTTAATACTGTATTTATCAAGTACCCGATATATTTCAAATTAAAAAAAATTTTAAGTAGTAAAAATTAAATTTTTTATCCCTTAAACCGTCCAGATAAGCAGGCAAATTTGCCTGCTTAAATTTTATAAATTCATGTCTGATCTATTTTTTTTAAAAATAAAAATATTTTATAATTTTTTTTTTAAATAAAAACTATGATTATATACTATTTAAAACTTCATTTTATTTACTTAATATTTATAAAAAATTTGAGGTTGCTTATAAAAGAAAATTTTATAATTTTTTAAAAAAATTTTAATTTTAAAATTTTTTTTCTTTTTTTTTAGTTTTACTTAATAAAAATTTAAGATTTAACCCCTATTACCTTAATCCAAAGTTGTAGACAATTTAAAATTACACTACTTTTATTATTTTAACTTTTATAATTTATTAAGCAAAATTTAGACTTTACTTAGTAGAAACTATAAAATTTCTCTTCGGGAACATATAAAATTTTAAGAAACTTTTTAAAATTTTAATAGTAAAATTAAAAAATAAGTTTTGTAAAAAATGTAATATCTTGATTAAAATTAAAGATAGAATAATAAAATTTAAATATATTATTTATAAAAAGAATATCTTTAATTTTATTCAATAAATAGGGGGAGTCAAGCTTAAAAAAATTTTAAGAAAACTCAAAAAAACTTTTTAAAAATAATTTTAGCGGGCAAATTTGCCCGCTAGATGGTTTAAGGGATATCGTAAAGGATAAATTTTTTTGAATATATAGAATATATGTATTTTAAACAATGATTTAGAATTATAATATATATAGATTTAAAAATTATTTTTATTACATATACACATCAAGTACCCGATATATCCAAACTATACGATATGTATGATAGGGTCACCAATATGTAGTATTTTATATATTTTTCAATTATAGTAATATGGTACTCGATAGGTACCCAATATATTGGATTTTGATCTGTATATGTGTTTGATTTTCATTTGTGCCAGATGTCTAAAGTGGAGGCAACTCATATTTCTTAATAATTTTCTTGATTAATTTTAGAGTTAGGGGTTAGACTAGGTTTTAAATAGTTATATATAAGCAAAATTGCCTTCCCGATATTTTTACTTAAACTATCTAAAGTAGGTTTAGACTACCGTTTTTTGTATTTTTTAGGTTTTCAGTTTTGTTTCTTGTTTTGTTTCGTCATCAATCATCAAAATTCTATAATTGATTGGCTATGATCATGTAAATTTGGCCCACTTTAGATGATCTCATTTGTGTAATTGCTATTATACAAAAAAATTTGCAACTAATTTTATATGAAAATGATCTATGTTCACTCTACCCTTAAAATTATATAGTATACTTTTTTTATTTTTTTTATTATTTTAATATATTGCTTTCTTTACATTATTTATTATTTATTTATTTATTATTTTTTTTTGTTTATTGTTTTTCTTCTTGTAGTTACTGTAGTTGAATATATGTATATATGCAATATAATAAAAATAAAAGTAAATTCTAGTTATTTTTAGGGCCATGTTATTAATCATCTGATTATTTTTTATCAGAGACCTACTCCCTTCCCTCTTTCTTAATATATATAGTCAGATTTTTATATATAATTTTAACTTTTTTTTACACCCTTTCCTCTAAAAAATTATCTGATTTTTTTGCCACTCCTCTTACTATAGAAATAACTGAAAATTTACTTTTTATTCCTACTATTGCATTTATTATTGTTTTTCTGTTTTGTTTTTATTTGACTTTTAAAAAATTAAATTGTTTATAAATTTTTGTATTTTTTTTTATTTTTTTAAAATTTTGTAATTATTTAATAATTTTGAAAATTATTGCAGAAAGATTTTACTAAAACGCACCTATGGTGTTTTACACCATGTTATACAAAACTATTAGAATAGCCAATCAAAATTTAGATTAGGTATAACAAAAAATTTCGTTTTTTTGTTTATTTTTTAAAAAAACATTCATATCGCAAAATTTTGCTTATGAAACCACCTTTGGGGCTCTAATAAAAAAAATTTCTTGCTAAATTTTGTATATACTAATGCCCCTGATAAAATCCCAGCCTTACCCTAACCCTAAAGTAATTAAAATTTATTTTTTGGTTGGTAAAAATTTATTTTTTTGTTTTTGTTACACAAATTTGCAAATCTAATTTACCTATGGTAGTAAAACACCATAAGTACGTTTTATAATAATTGATTGCAGAATATTGGTACTTTTATTTTTCTAGTACTATTATAATCTGTGAAGATTATATTTTTTAAATATTTTTACAGATTTTTGGCAAAGAATTACAAAAATTTAAATTTTAAAGATCTTTGCGATTTTTTAAACAAAATTCTTTATTTATTTGGTAAATTTAAAGATCTCTACAAATTATTAATATTTTTATTTTCCTAATATACTCTAGTAAGATTCTATTAAGAATAAACTAGCTTGTACAATATTTATCCCTTAATTTGTAAAAGTTTGCAGACAAATTTGTTTGTATAATTATTATAAATATATCTCTGATCTAGAGATAGTACCCATTGAGGAAACCTTTATCCACTTACTATTAAATTACCCAGATATCCAGATAAATTACTATTTCACACAATTGCAAGTTCTACCTAGGTACAATTACTACTCTGATCTATTTTTTTAATTATTTAAAATATTTAAATAAAATTTGGTATAATAATAGTTGAAAACAAGAATTATATTTTTGAATTATTTAAATTTATATTATAAGACAAAAAGTTTACATTGCTTATAAACTAAAAATATTAAGTGGAAGATTGCAAATAAAGGGTATAAAATGATCAACATTTTATAATAAATCACAGCAGAATTTAATAGTAAATTTCTATAGTGTGCGAATGGGGCTTGCTTACATATAAAAGTATTTTTTTATTAAGTAACTCTTTTCTTGTTGCTTAATTGAAAGTTGTAGAGCTAATTCTTGTGGTTCTAATGGTAGTAAAATCATCAAAATTGGGTTGATATATCATAAGATATGAGTATTTTTCAATTGTTTACTATAGAGTTTTTTTTAAGAATTGAAGCACATAGCATTTCACTTACTATATAAGGTAATAGTCACATGCCCACCATTTTTACTATCTCTTTAACTGCGGACTACTAATTAAATTTTAAAAAAAAATTTTTAACCAAAAAAATAATTTACAATATCTTGATAAATTCTTTAAATAGTGGCTTTAAAAATATAGTTTCTAATACAATATTGTAGCTTATATAAAGAATAACAACTTTTATTATTGTACTTTAAATAGTTTACTTGTAAAAATTAAGACTTGTATTAGAAGTAAATTTTTTTTTATAAACAGAGATATATAAAGTTTAAAAAATTTAAAAAAAAATCTATAGTAAAAGTTTTAAAAAAAACTTTAAACTTTTATTATACCAAATTTTTTTAATAATTTTAAAAAATTTTTATATAGTGCAAGATATCTATACTTAACAATCATATGACTTGTATTTATTTTTCAAACTGCTAAATGGCCAGTAATTTTATAGAGCTATATAAGCTCTATATTTGTGTAAAAAGTTTTAGCATTTTGAAAATCATTGTCAAGTATAAATATCTTGCACCATAATAAAGTTGATAAAACCAAACTAATATTTAAAAAATTTAAAATTTTAAAATCTACACAGACAAATTTGCCTGCATGACAATTTAAAGAATGCAAAATAGAATTTAAAAATATAAAAAATAATTTAAAGAGTTGGAACTAACTATATATGCTACTAATATTCTGATAAGAGGAGTGACAAAAATCAGGTAATTTTTTAGGGGGGGAGGGAGGTAAAAAAAAAGTGAAATTATATATAAGGAACCTGACTATTTATATATTAAAGGAGAGGAAGGGGGGTAGGCCTCTGATAAAAATAATCAGGTGATTAATAACACGGTCCTAAAACAATAAAAATTAGTAAATAATGTAGGCTTATAGTAAATAAGTAATTTCTATAGTTGGATTGCAGGTATAGTACTAGTATAAACCAATAGAGCAGACTACTTAAATTAGATACCAAAAGTGTTATATGACTAGTTATACTCTTATCACTCTTTATTCATACAATAGCACTAAAAAATAACTAAATAAAATTCTAATTTTGAAAACAGACACTTTAAAACTAAAAAAAAAAAATTAAAAATTAAATAAAATTAAATTTTTTTTAAAACAATTAAATCAATAAGGGTGCTAATATTTATTACCTAATATCCATTTACTATAGAGGCTTACACATCACCTCCAGGTAATATATTTAGTTAAATTTAATTGGCTAAAATTTTTTATATGAGGTAAGATTTTGCTTGACCCCCCTACTCTCTAAAATATTAACTAATAAATGTTAGCACCCTAACTTATATAATTTTTTTTTTATAAATATAATGTTAAGATAATGAAATAAAATATATATGTTTTTAATTACTAGTTAACTTTACTCTATATTAAATTTAATTTATTTATTTAACTGCCAGAATAAATAAGATGACCAATAGTATATTGTAAAAATGAAAATATAAAAAAAATTTTTTATTTAAAACCATATAAAATTAATTAATTGGTTTTTGTGGAACCCGGACATCTCTGGTATAGATTATAAAACTCATGTGACCTATATCAGAGATCCTGTTCTTATAATTCAACCAGGTCAATTTGAAAATTTTTATCAAAAATATTTGTATGTTTTAATAACCAAGTGAATTTTTTTTTAAAAAAAAGTTATAAAATGGTATACCGCAAAATTCGGATGCAAGTATCCCCCATGGTGTGTACCCTCTACCAGTTTTAAAATAGAAGGTGATTTTTACCTGGATACAAAAGCATTATATATCATACCAGATAAACATATTGTCTCAATACACTATACCTCCTATAAAGGGGTACAAATTTGAATTATGGAAGTACTCGGAGTACTCGCGTTCGGATTTTACAGTATATATATAATTAGAAAAGGTCAGTCGGCCAGGTCTAATTGAACCAATAAGCTAAATTTGTATGGCCTAATTTAAAAAAAATAAAATAAAACTTTAAAAAAATGTACATTGTTATTACTTTAATTGCAAATGCTATTAGTTAATTACAAATACTAGATGTGAAAAAACCAACCTTTGGTTATTCAAATTTATCAGTTGCATATTTTAATTAGAAAATGCAGTAATTTTATTTAATTAAATTCTCAAATCTATTGTAGTAAAGATAAATTATAAACTTAACAGATTTTCTAATAATTATTACGTTGCTATGTACTTTAATTATAATTATTTTTGTAATTAATTAACGTTAACAATTTTGTAATCGTTCTGCTTTTAAAAAGAAATTTAAAGGCCTGTACTCAGTTAGCTATAATTAGTTAGTTAGCTGGCTAATATTTACGCAGTTAGTAAATTAGATTTCATATGAATTTAGTTTAGTTGATCCGACCCCTAAAATAAACCCTAATATACCTCAATAAACCAGGTTAGTACCTGCATGTTCTAAAATACATTCTTCTATGTATTTAGTGATTTTTTTTTATAGTATTTCCTGATTTGGTGGATAAAAAAAACATCTTGAATAAGCCTATGTAAGCATGCTTTAGCTATCTTGGAACCGAACGTCCTTTTCTTTTACTTAACATTTTGATGTTTCAAACTTAAGATCAAGACACCCTCATAAATATCAGACAGCCCTATAAAAAAATTTATTGCTGGTGGCTAATGGCATGGTTTTAGTGGCACGGATCTGTTGACTCGCACGTACTGCGCCACTATAATAACAAAGTGGATTACATAAATTTACACAATAATATGAATAAACTAAATGCATATATACCGTAAACTGCCGTATACAAGACCTTCCTAGATATCAGACCCTCTATGTATTATACCCGGGTCTACAGTATGGATAAAGTTTTGGTAAAATGTAAAAGACCCGGAGCATACAAATAGGAAAAAACTAAAGAAATAGAATAAATCCCTCAGTTATCAGACCCACTCCTATACAAAAGACTCGCGACTTTATTATAGGTTTTAAAATTAATGAAATGTACTAGACCCGCAGTTTACGGTAATAAAATTTTGTAAGGAATTTATGAGTTATCGCATTTCTTAAGATATTAAACTTTCGCTCTTTGCGAAACGAGCCAACACATACACCTTTTAACGTGCGACGTGACATAATGTACTACAATTGTCGAAATGTTCGTGCCACTTTTTAACCGTGACGACGCGCTTATACTGTACGTATCACATGATCTTTGCAATTTCTTGTATTCTCCTGAACCATTTTTCTTATAGGGTAGCCGTTTTGCTAATTTATGATATGCTTTATCGATCAGGTTTTTTACCTTCACGTAAAATCTGGTTATCTTTGTTCTCAACCTGAACCTTTTCCTCTTGTTATTTCTCCTTTTCAGGTTGCTTAGGTCACTCTGCATTCTATTGTATCCTATACATATCTTGTGAATAAAGTTAATGCCATCTTTATCTCATCTGATGATTCGTCCTGACAGAATGCAGAACATTTTTACACCAGGTCCCATGCCATGATTCTTCCATTGACGTTTGCTTGGTTCTTGCATTTGTCAAGTAAAACAGGTAAACGGATATATTGTAGAACTTGTTACTTTCGTGTAATTTTTCTAAAGGCTACAATATTTTTCAAGAACAAATATGCTCAATTTAATTGATTAAAATATCTTGAAAGTATAGATTGTACAGTTCCCGAACTTCATCCACATTTTTCCTTACAGGTCTTGTACGCAAATTTTTACTGTCTGATCCAATTTCATAAAGTGCCTTCAACTATCAATTTAATTTTGAACACGATTCCACATATTCATTCTTTAGACAATTATTTTTGAATAAACTAATAATTCCTTATCTTGTCATTCTGGTAAATGTTAAGCATTCGATTGTAGGTCTACCTTGCTTCTCCAATCCATTATTATAAATACGAATCTTTCTGATAATTTCTCTTAATCATGTCTATGTTGCCTTGTGTAGGTAACCACAACGTGTTAAATATTTGTGCAACACTATTGTTCCTACGTCTTAACAGTTTTAGTTATTTTCTGTTTGCTTTCGTTTATTGATGTGTTAGTGTTTTCTGATTTCGTTTCATGACTTTTCGTGAATTGGAAACTTTGATCGTTTATGGAGGTGTTGTGCGACATGATGCAACGCGCTATCATTTCTAAAAAAAAGAAAAAGAAAACAATATTTAATTTAGTGCTACTCCAATCAGGTTCTTGAGTGGTTCTTCTGCCAATCATTTATAATTCAGAAAGCACTTCGATCGGTTGGGAGAGCAATGCAATTTAATTCAAGCCATAGTCCTGGATTAAATGATATAATAACTCTCGAATACTGTATTACTGTAATTAGGAATGAAAAAGAACATTATAACTACGCCACTTCATTATCTGATTAAGAAGCCTTTACTTTATTGACGATCTACTACGTAGAAGCTTCATGTACCATTCCAGCTTTATCAACAACATTCACATAGCCTTACTAAAGTCACAATACTAATCATTTGTAAATTAATAAATATAGCCAACAATGTCTAAGACTAATGTAATAAATCAGATGACTTTGAATTATTAATGAATTTTTGGATTTTGGACTGCACTCACCCTTAATGTAAAAATTATTTAATATATCTAAAACCATTTGAAAACACTTCTGGTATTATATAGCGATAAGAAACAGACTTTGTTTTTTCACGTCAATATTTTTGACTATCCTATTAAATCATAATTGATTCATCATATCTTTCCTACCTGAGGAAAGTTTTATTATTATGATAAAATTTACATTGTTAATGAACTTTTGTCTATATACATTATTAGGAACACCATACCAGATAATGAGAATATCTTATCATTCATATGAGTGTTAAAGGTAATTATGGTAATTAATAACATATAGATATTTTTTATAGATATAATTTTAATATAATTATCTAAAATTTTGTACTTTCTAAGAATATTAAACTACTTCGCCGATCCTTTTTAAATGAAACCATCTTTTTAAAAGATTTTACAGCCTTTTTTAATGTTGAAACATTATTTTTGAACATAATATTTCTTCTTAATCGAGTACTATTCGTTTTTTCCATAATTGGTTCAATCGATTCTACGGCAACAAGGTCCATTAACACATCCACATTACTTGCGTCGTCAGACTCCATTATTAAGTTCATTGTCGTCTCTGCGTTATTTGTGTTATCATTCTCTTGTTCAATGAAAGCAGTCTCCTTTAAATTTTCTTGATCTAAAATTAAAGTAGCTCGTTTCTGCATAACGGCAATTTCTCGTCGGTGTTTTTTTGATGCTATTGCAGCTTTAAGCACCAAATTAGCATCAGCATCATCATGATTTTGGTATATGTGTTTTCCTTTATGCAAAACAATAATATGTGGTCTTTGGACCCTTTGCGCTCTAATAGCTCTTTGTATTTCGTAATCAGCTTTCATGAACCCAACACCTGAATCATTTGACGCAATAGAATCATTAGAAGTTCTTCGTATATGTATTACAGGTTTAGAAGGCATTTCTTCGATATTTAAGTCGAATGGTCCTAGGGTGGTAAGAATTGCACCCGGATAACTGTAATGTCGAAATATCATTTCTGAATTGACAGAATTGACTTTACTTCGCCTTTGCATGGTAAAAATTCTAAAAAGTAATTGTCTTCCAGGACAATGTGATATACCTCTAAGTAGAAAACAAAAAAAATTTTTTTTTTTTTTTTTTTTGTTTATAGTCTTAGAGGTAGTCAAAAATTTTAAAAAAGGGTAATCGAGTTCTTTTATATATTTACTATGAAAAGCCCAGAACAATTAGGTATGACAATGAGTTACCGGTTTTTATTCTGTTGCTCGGCCACATTACAGCATTACCCCTATAAATGGAGTTCCAAGATACATGTAACAATCGTTGTATAGCCGTTACCATTGCTTATCCATTATGTTTCCGGCTATTGTACTATCCTTTTGACCAAACAAACCCAAAATTAGCCTACAAATTTTCATTAGTATGGTAAATAGTTCGGCTTCTTAATCTTTAACAAAATAAAGAAAATATTCTTATTAATTTTATTTTAGGCTTGTCCTATCAAATATTTTATGTTACTCTACATTTTCCCACATGCTTGCATTTTTTATAAAATCTGAGTGAATTTTCCGATACTCTTCTTGAAATTATTATGCAAAAAAATGTGAAAAGCACATCCTTCTATATTTAGGAAGTGTTGTTTGTTCTGTTGTATTCCAGTAATAGTTCGCGTAAATGCAGGAATGATTTATCCTATACAGACTAAAATCATTCCTAAAAATAAATTTTGAACTATGAAACAAATACCTCATGATATTCGGAGTATGCGGAGTTATGAATTGGGACTCAAACCCCTTAATGTTTGAATCCCTTTTTATGATTATACTGTATCATCACTTCATTATGAAATTCTGAAATTAAATATATGAAACATGTATTAAACGTCACATACACAGGGACATATCGAAGTTTGTGATATTTTCGCTATTGTTAGGTTTTATGTCATGTTCTCGTAATCGTTTGCTGTTTATAGTGAGGACAAGTTTCGATCATTTTTACGCCTCTCTATTTAGAGCCCATTATTAGTCACATGAGTGAATACTCTCAAGAAACACGTACGTAATGTACGTACTGTACGTACGTTTATTTATGTTGTCCGAACAGAGTACAATGGTTACTTTTTGACGTAAAGCCATACGAATTTTTATGTACTGTACGTACGAGTACTGCGTATGTACGCACGTATGTACTTAAAAAGCAAATGATTATTGATTAGTTTCGACATTAATAATACTTTTTACAGAAAAGTTTTTTTCTAATTACAATTTAAGTTCTCCAAATAATGAAATATACTCACTGCAAATGCACGAACTATATATGTATAAATTCATTCACAGCCAAAGTATACATATATGTCTCAAAATTTCTCTCTATCGCTATAAATATACCCCTTTAATGTTTATCTATTGGTCATATGGACTCTTAAGAGCATATATTTAGAAAGGTTCAGATTGTACATATAACAAAATAAACTGCTAATTATTTTATTTAAATTTTTACCTCAATAATAATAAGTGTACTAACATTTGGTTAATTATTTTTGGTATGTGATATAAAAGATCATGATAATAAATTTATATACTATTTAACTATTATATTATTATGTGGTTCGTATTAGTCGTTTTTGATTTTAAAAAACCACTATACAAAGAGTAGCCTCGGCCCGCGGACTTTTTTTGGAAGTTAATGGGCCGTTCCTGGTCATAATTATCATGTGACTACCGTGTGGCTGTCATTTGAGGACGACCCGGATCAACTTCCAAAAAAAGCCTGCGGATTGGCCCTTGCGGAGGCTTACCAAAGAATTTTTAACACTGTTTTCATAAATTCTGGGACATCTGGCTATGGATAGGCAAAGTAATTTTGTAAGTAATAATGACCTATGATTTATCCCTTACTTAATATTAAATAATTATTAAATTCTATTACTTACTACATATGCATATAAAATTCATAATACCAGTCGGAGGCGAGTGATCAAAAAAATTGCTGCCAAGAATAAAATTACTTAATACCTATTTCAAAAGGTATATAATATTAAATATATTAAGTAATAATTGACCGACCGAATATTTGCCGACTCAATCATTTTTAATTTGGCAATGATCATTATTACAAACTTATCGAATCGGCAAATATTCGGTCGGTCAATTTTTGCTATGTCCAGAATTTATGAAAAAGTTGATTATTATTATAAAAAAAAAATTAAAAAAAAAAAAAAAAAAAAAAAAAAAAAAAAAAAAAAAAATCAAAAATTATATATCATATTAGTGGCATTTAAATACCAATAATATGATAATTATAATATAAATCAAAATAATCTTTTATCAAAACAAAAATTAAACTTGATTAAAGTTAGAGTTAAGGCTTAGAATAAACAAGAGATAGTTTATACCAAAATTTTACAAAACAATTGAATATAGGTATGCTTTATTTATAAAATAATTTTTTTAAAATATATTTTATAAAAATTATTAAAAAAATTTTTTTGAAATTATTAATAAGGATTTTATAATTTTTTGTTTATGCGTTATATTGCTATCTATAAGATCATGTGTAATGTAAAATCAAAACAACAAAATAACAATTTTTTTATTAGTACAATTTTTTTATTAGTTAGAGTTAGGGCAGGATTGGCATATTTATCTATTGGGGTGAATAGAAAACAACTCTATTGGTATTATCTAGAGGTTAGTAAAATTATAGGGGACAACTTATTATAGTGCATAGCCAATAAAAATGGCATCTATTATTTTGTATAACAATTATCAAAATTATAATAAAAATATTAATATTGCTATACCAACAAGCTTTCAGTAGTATAAACTAGTTACTGATTCAAGACAAGTTATTATTATATCCTATTTGCATTGTCTGGTAAGTTTATATAGGAATTGGGTACATTTTTGTGTTTACAAGAATTAAATACTGCTTTTTTAAAAATAATTGAATTTTTAAGTGTTAAGGGTAGAGTACATGCAGATCATTTTTCATATAAAATCCGGTGACAAGTTTTTTGTGTAACATAAATGAAAATCATATAAATCGAATAAGTCTAGAATCTTCTACATATAATGGACCTTTATTTAAAATATAGAAGATATATTACAGCGAAGTGTATAATACGAACCACACAATCTAAAAATCGTACAAGATATAATAACAAGCTATACGATCGAGTTGTATAAAACTAATTAAAGACTCTACACTAAAAATAACTCTATTTTATTCAATATAGCCAAGTTTTCACCTGTACCAACGATTTCGCTTCTTCTGTTAGTTCTTTTATTACACTGCATGTTAAGTATGTTTTATTTGCCCTTCTTCTTTCAAGCAAAATCGGTTGCCTAACAAATTTATGACAAACTAGATCTGCTAATGCCAATTCTGCCAATATTTTAGTACGTAATATTGTCGGCTTGTTACGAACGGTAATGTTAGCTGTCTATCCAGAAGTTGACAAGTATTTTATTGTTTTTTTTTAGTTATTTATTTTTGTTCATGAATATATTCATTTCTGGTTCGACTATCTCTGGTTTGTTTAGATGTGTTCAAATATTCGAATGCTATTTCAATTATAGATTTATTTGATGAATTTTTTTTTATTCTCAATAATAACAAAAAAATATTTTAAAGATTTGTGGACTTAACACGAATTTTATTTTAAAACGATTAAACTCTTGGTAATAAACTATTTAAAAATTGTGATTTCTTTATTTCAAATTATTTATTAATATCAATTTAAAAATTATAAGAATCAATTGATGAAAAATCATGAGAATCAATTCAAAATTACAGTATAAGAATTAATTTATTAATATTATAAAAATCAGCATAAGGTGAATTTGGCGAATTTGGATATCTCATGGTCTAATGATCTAAACGAATAATTTTTATATCATTTGATGAAACAAATCGAATGGTACAAAGCTCATCCGGTTCTAATAATTGGATCACAGGATATCATCGATTATTTGCCAAGTTTACACTTTGTCAAATTCCCCTCAAGGATCATTTTGTGCAGCATAATTGATGATATCTTGTAATCCAGTGATTAGAATCGGATAAACTTTGTACAATTTGATTCGTTTCATCAAGACGAATCGAATAAAAATTATTTGCTGGATTACACAAGATATTATCAATTTGCCAAATTACCCACTCCTCGAAAATTTTAATGTTACTTTAAAACAAGACGTTATATTATTAATCTTATATAAAATAATTCTAAATTATGTATAAAGTTTATTACAAAAAATAAAAAACTTAATATTAAAAAAAGCTTTTATATATTATTTTAACTTTGCCAAATTACCTTAAAGTATAAAGCTTCATTTACAGGTAGAAAAAACAATTAAATAAATATTCGCTAGTTATATTTAAAACCACGGTGTAAATTTATTATGGTCCGTAATACACAGTTCTAATAAATACTATGCACAGACTTAGTAAATTAGTAACAGGTTTGGAGTGCGAAAAGATATTCAGAATCAACCTTGTAACAATAACATGCTTTTATAATTCTTGGTTTAAATTTGGATCTGTCTCAATATTTAAAGTTTTATTACTATTTAGTGTGTGCGGAATTTGAAGATCGTATGCCTGCACGAAAATACTAACTTTTCTATACGCATCCTTCTTGGGACCGGTCATGAGCGAGCATTTATAGAATATTTATAGAGGGCATATATAAAAAGAGAAATTTTTGTGTTGTTATTAGTAGTTGGAACTAAGGAGGTATAGAGTGCAATTATAAGGGTAATTATAGAGGGTGTCGATTATAGAGTGTAGATATGAAGATTATTCTGATATAAATGAAAATATCTGATTGGTCAATTATTTATTCTAGAAACCGGTAGAATGATTTTCTTCCGCAGAGAATTTGAATTTACCTCGGAAAATTTTGATCATATGTAATGGGTTTTTTTTCACATGTAGAGGTTTCGAAGCATTACTACCATAAATAGAAGGTTTCAATCTATAAGCCACTAGGATTTGATGAACTTTGATCACGTTTATAAAATTTATTATTAGTAACACATTTGTTACACTTCGTTTTCATTATAGAAATTTTTTTGTACATCTCTACATGTACTCTACCCTTAAATTTGATTTTATTAGACAATTATTATTTATTTAAATAAATCTTCAAGTTTGAAAAACTCCAGATGATGAAACTTTACTGTTTATTCTCTTATAGTGCAGTAGTAATA
>QKWP01000984.1:5550-87784 GCA_003550325.1 Gigaspora rosea
TCATAAATATTTATGAATATTCATAAATATTTATGAATATTCATAAATATTATGAATATTCATAAATATTTATGAATATTCATAAATATTATGAATATTCATAAATATTATGAATATTCCTAAATATTATGAATATTCATAAATCTTATGAATATTCATAAATATTATGAATATTCATAAATATTATGAATATTTATGAATATTCGAACATCTATAATTTTATTCATAAATCTTTATATATTCGAATATATTCATAAATATAGTATATTTGAATACAAGCACTAGCTAGTGGATCAAAAGTTATTCAATATTAAAAAATCACTATTAAAATTACACAAAAGTTGAACGATCTTGGGACCCTGTGATTAGATTTTAACGATTTTGAGCTTGTTAGAATCGCCTCAGTGAGACGAACATTTTGGTAGTTAAATCATTTAAATTGGTTCAGTAGAACAATAGTTATTAATAATTTTATAATTTTATACTTTTGGCCAGAATTATAAAAATTTGACCAGAATTATGATTATAACCTGATATTTTTGGGAAACCACCCACCCACTAAAAAATCACGTAATTTCTGGAAGCCCCTTACTTCTTTCAGAACTTTGCAAGAAAACAACCACTTTCCGGCACTTTGCAAGAAGTAAAAAATATAAGCGAATATAAGCGAATATGAACGAATATAAGTGAATATGAGCAAATATAAGGAATATAATAGTTTATTTTTTTTGTTTTCATTTCATTTTTTTTGAATTTATTTTTTTTGACATTTTTTTATAATAATTCATAATAAAATATGTAATATTTTAAAATATAATAATAATAAATAAAAAAAATTAAATTTTATATTAAAAAATTGCGAAAACTTGCGAAAACTTGTAAAACGTTTAAAAATTTGCAAAAAGCATGATTATGTGAATATAATAATTATTAATTGATATCATATTCGATAAATATCAATTAACCGGATATATATCGATTACTATCACTATCGATAGTAATCGACAGGGGTGATGAGTATCGATATATATCTTACCGGTTAGTAATCGATATATATCTATATATAAAATTTGCCGATATATATTATAAATTGCATATGATTGGATATCAACTAGCTGACGCACTCTTATTTGTGTACCTAATTTTTGGGGTGTATCTGTGATCTGCATGAATTTCAAAAATCCACAGATATGTATTGAATAACTTTTGATCTACTAGTCTGTTTTGAATAATTTAACTACCAAAATGTTTGTCTCAGTGAGACAATTCTAACAAGCCCAAAATTATTAAATTCCAATAACAGGATTCCAAAATTGATAAAAATTTAACAATTATTTAATCAATATTGGTTTTATAGAAACTAATAATTGTCTAACAATACAAATCTTTATTGATCTTGGGATTCTGTGATTAGAATTTAATGATTTTGAGCTTTTCAGAATCATCTTACAAAAACGAATATTTTAGTAGTTAAATAATTCAAAACAGGCTAGTGGATCAAGATTAAATAAATTTATAAAAGTTAAACGATCTTGGGATTCTGTGATTATATTTTAATGATTTTGAGCTAGTTAGAATTTCTCATTTTAATGAATATTTTGATAGTTAAATCATCCAAAACAGACTAGTAAATTAAAAGTTATTATCACTTCCATAAATTGGTATTATGACTAATTAAAAATAGATTAAAAATTATGTGAGTGACAGACAGAAAATGCAATGTTATATTTTTGATATTTTAATATATGATGCATCAAGAAAACTTTTGTATTACAATGCAGATCCTTCGCTTTGCTCTGGACAATAAAAGCTATATAATTATTTAATATACTTGTTTATTGATTCATTGAAATAATGACTAATAAACCAATGGATCTGGCCAATAAACCTAAGGTCTATTGATACAGGACCCTGGATATTTCTTATATAAATTATAATAGGATTTTGGCCAATTTTGACCTAATTTGCTAAAAATAACAAAACTATATTTGTTTAAATAACTTCTAATCAGTAATCAAAATTGAATGAGCTTTTTTTGTTAGATGCGTATTACTAAAAGCTTCATTTTTAAAAAAAGTTCATCCAAATTGGACTACTGGATGCCAAAATAATTGCCAAAACCAATTTTTTTGCTTCTTAAATTTTTGGGGTTTTTGCTAAAATGTGTAATGTATAATCTTTGTACTAGATGTCCAGAGTCCTATTGATACCAATAAACAAATGTGCCAACTCTAAAGGTTACAAATAGTATACCCAACTAATTAATAAAAAATTGTACCAGAATGTAAATCTATTTTTTTAAAGTATTGATAGTAGTAGTGTTCTTATGAACTGAACCAAACCGAACGTTAGACTAAGTTAAATTTTAAACTGAATTTGAACCAAACTCAAATTTAGAAATTAAGTCTGATTCAAGTTTATATCAAACCTTTAAAGTGAATTAAGTTCAGTTCAGGTTTACAGTAGTTTAAAGTTCATGAACATGTTTAGGTTCAATAAATTAATATAAAATTATTAAAATCATAATAAATTTTATATAATATTTATTTATTATAAAAATATTTTTCTATATAAAATTTTTTCAGACTAAGTAAATTATCTTTGAGCTCTAAAGTAAAGTTATAAAGCTTATCAAGATAAATCTAATCATGAAATATTTTTACTAACTATATAAAATTCTATATAAACAATATTATTATTTTTAAAAAATTTAATATAGTTAGCAAAATATTTTTAATGATATTTCATGAATTTAATAGCTTTTAATAATTTAGCTACTATTAGATTTGTTTTAATAAGCTTTACAACTTTACTTAAAAGCTCAAAGATAATTTACTTAGTATAAAAATATTTTTTTATATAAAACTTTTTTTATACTATAAAATTACTCTTGAGCTTCAAAGTAAAGTTGTAAAGCTTATCAAAATAAATCTAATAATAGTTAAATTATTAAAATCTGTTAAGGCGCTGACAGATATTATGTAAGCTTATCAAAATAAATCTAATAATAGTTAAATTATTAAAATCTGTTAAGGCACTGACAGATATTACGTAATATTTTTTTATTAAGAGTGTTACCCCCCTCCCCCCACATTATATATGAAGTATATATATAGTATATTATACCCAGCTACCCCCTTCCCTCTAAAAATATTATGTAATATCTGTCAGACCCTAAGTAGTTTATGAGATATTATTAAAAAACATTTTGTCAACTATATAAAATTTGCTAAAAATAATAATATTGTTTATATAGAATTTTATATAGTTATTGTAACATTTTTTGAGAATATTTTTATGATTTACTCACAAATTTTAATAATTTAACCACTATTAGATTTGTCTTAATAAGCTCTACAACTTTATTTAGAAGCTCAAAAATGATTTATTTAGTATAGGAAAAGTTGTATATAGAAAACTATTTATTACGTGTATATTAAATATAAATAATAAATAAATAATTTTGATTGGTTATTATTTTATTTTATAATAGAAAAAATACTGGTATGATCTTATAATAAATAATTCAAATATCAAACCTAAACTATGTTCATGAACTTCGAACCAAACTCGAACTAAACTTATTTTTTAAGTTCAAGTTTAGTTTAGGTTCATAAATCTTAAGTCTGGTTCAGGTTCAAGTTCAAGAATCTGCAAAATTTGGAGATAGCTAAAGCCAGGTGCATTTATATGTTTTTTATTATTTAATTAAAATTAGGATAAGGGTTAGTTAGGTTAGGATTAGGAGTTGATTTATAAGTAAAATTGTCTTCCTAACATTTTTTATTAATACTTCTAGACAGGTTTAGACACTTGTTTTTTGTATTTTCAGTGTTTTTCACTTTTTTTCTTTGTTTTTGTCTCATCGGGCTGATCTGTAAAGATCAAATTTTATGATTTGATTGGCTTACTATCACATAAATGCATCTGGCTTTAGATGACTCCCAAAATTTGAAGTTCAAGTTCAGGTTTAATCGAACTCAAACCGAATCTGATCGAACTAAACTAAAATATAGGAACCCTAGCTAGTAGAATTTGAACTTTAAACTTGCTATTTGGAGAGGTAATAACTTAACAACTTCTTTAAATTACTATATTTTAATATTTTAAATAATTAAAAATAGATTAGTAATATATTTATAGTAATTATACAGACAAATTTGTCTGCAAACCTCAACAAATTAAAGGATATATAATATATTAGATATATACTGTAATGCAAATCAATAAATTATAGTATTAAACCAAAATAAAAACTAGAGTTAGAATTAGAGAATTAAGATTAAAGTTAAATTTGGAGTAAAATCGCGAAAGGAGCATTTTTGCTTAGTAATACAACAGGGGTTACCCTAGTAAAATTTTGAGATATATATAGTTTATATACATGTATATATATAGCTATATATAAATTATAATTTATATAACTATTCTTGATTGGCTGTTAGCCAATCAAAGTTTTGACGTATATTATATACGTAGTATTATTATTATCTGTTATTTTAAATTGTATTTCACAATTCAGACCATATATCACGTCAATCAAATTAATACTGTAATACTGAAATAGAAGTTAACAAGGAATTAACAGACAACATGATCAGTAACCAATCCAAATGCTGAAATCTTGCATAAAATTTTTGGATTTTCCTCAAAAATTATCCATAATTTTCGTTGATAGCACAGACCGAATATACTAATACAGAATCTTGGATCAAAATTCGCGAATACAGGAATATTGATTTAAATGGACAAAAACGGGTTATTATCCTGGACAAAAAATTTATTACTGCGGCTAAGCTAGCAGCAAAGCTAACTATACTTACATCGGAATTACGGAATTATGCGCATAATCATCAAGAGTACTTGTCCTATTTCTCATTCTTTAAAGAATTCATGATACGCATCATGGGTCGTCGCTTATTTATCGACGATAATGCGTTGCTACTTTGATCAGTTGCCATATCAGATATGGATCGAGTCCCGTGATAATAATAGTGTATATATTTATTATCGTTATGGTTAGAGCGCTCCTGTGCAGCTGAGCTTTTTTTAACTTTGTTAAAAAAATACATAAAAGGACTTTCTTCTTGCTAAAAGCTAACTAAACTCTTTAAATAAATAAACATCAGTGTTCCTTCTTTTATATTTGCAAACCTTTTTTACCCTTATTAATTAGGAACATTAGGAACATTAAGAACATTAAATACTATACAAATTTCATTGGTGCCTAAATGGAGATCTCGCTGTAAGGTTTAACACCCGATTTATCTCCCAGCATATACAAAGCAAACTTGATGCCGTATGTATGATATGCACAGAACTCCCTCGAATTCTTCTTCTCAATATTCAGCTTCTCCTCCGTATTATGCCGCAAATCAACCTCCTATAACACCAAATCCTCCACGTCAAACAAGAGCAGACCAGATCGTTCAGGTTAGTATATAGTGCGCATTAGCACTTTTTTTACGCATTATATTCAGAAAGGCTTTACAACTTGGAGATTCGAAGGTTAACGGAGGCATATGACTTGATCTTTTCAAAGAACTTTTATACGAAAGTTACTCAAGTAGTCACCCATGCGCGTCTTATACAATACGATAGCCAGATAAGCGGAAGAGGTCCACAAAACGCCAACATAGCTTTACACTCGCGCCAACCTATACATCCTAGGAGACCCAACAAGTGGGTACGTGTGAAATTCAGGTTTAATAAAATAAATCATATGTGGTTCAACAAAACAATAGCGAAGTACTATTTTTTCTAATTTATTTACGATCAATTCATTGATCAGTTTAATCTAGAACTGTGGGATTCAGATGTTTACAAAGATGGTCTTAAATCTTGGCGTCAGGCATCTCAAGCGTCAACAGGAACCGTATTACTTCCTATGATAATCGAGTTTTTTCTGGATGTATCAGATTTAAATAAAAATCAAATTCTTCTTATAACCGACGAGATTTTAAGGAGGCAAAAAGTTGATTTACACAAAATAGATGGATCTAACGGAAACAATAAATCCTCAAAGAACATTGTGTTGGAAAGTTGGCAATTGACTTTAAGGTATCATTAATTTGAAATTTTGTATAAGAAACCACATCATTTCTTTCAGCCATCCAAATTTACTCTTATATATGACATCCATAATAAATAGCCATCCTTTACCTGATCCACTACCAGACTTGCCCGTTGTCTATAAAAAATCCATCGCTTTTTTTCGCACATTATATGCTTACGTTAGACTATTACCAGCCTATCGCCTTTACAGACGAATAAGAAAAAAGAAATTGAGTAGTGCTTTGAAAATTGGTTATAGGTTCGTATTACCAACTAGCAGGTTTCACGATGATATTGGTATAGGTCAGTATTTACATTAAATTTTAGAGTTTTTATTAATAAACTTATTTATCAATATTTATCAATGTTGGATTTTCAATTTTCAGATGTGCCTATAATAGAGGGAGAGTCAAGACCAACATCTGCTGATTATAAATTTAATTCTATTGATACGCCTTTGGGGTAATAAATAATTATTTTAAATATTTCAAATTACAAAATAATTATTTCTCATTAAAATAACCTTTCATATTATAGAGTGTTATCATTAAAAGTTAACTATAGGACAAATTGTGAATTCCATGTTGATGATTCTTCAGAAGTACTTATTGACATGGATGAAAACTATTTTACTCCGACATTGGCTAATTACTACCAACCAGAAGAGCAAGGACAACGAGAAGAACAAAGGCAACAGGAAAAATCAGAAAGGCGGAAAAGCGTTCCGACCTCGTTGAAGGTTTGTATCATGTGTAATTCTGGGCCGAAATTTTTGGTAGTAATAATAATAATATTGATAAATATCATCTAGACACCTCCCCCTGGTTTTCCACATCCAGGGTCTTCACCTAAACACACAAATAACCAATTAATTGTTGATATTCCGCCAATTCGAACACTTAGTCCATCTAGGTCAAATCCTGAAATGAAAGAACATAACTCTAGTCTTACATTCCCTAAATTTTATAACCCATCTAGTTCGACGAATCTTGGATCGAATTTTTCAAGGCGAGGATCTCACACTTTAGAACCTATTATGGTAAGTCCTACATCACAGAGTTCAAGAATCTTTATCCTTGATAAAAAATTGTCCATTTTTTATCTGTAATTAATTTAATGTCTATAACAATTATACTTAATTTATGTAGCAACGTGAATACTCGTCATTTTTTTCACCAACAGGCCCAAATGTCACATTAGTGAAGCCTTTTAAATCTCCATCACTTTCCTCTTCTCCAGTAAATCATGATATGTTGCCTCCATCCCCAACACTTCTCGATCGAATGTCTACTTTACATCTACATCGATCACCTTCACAACTTTCTTTCCAACAGCGAGGTACACCAACCATGTCTTCTTCCGTGAAATCAACTTCTTCCGCTGGTAGCCTTCCAAAATTTTCATCCAGCTTTACCAGCTTCACTAACCGGTACGATAGGACCACCGGCTCAACCACAAGGGAACGTGATGGAAGTTTTAGTAGTAGACGA
Source organism: Gigaspora rosea (assembly GCA_003550325.1). Classification (NCBI taxonomy): domain Eukaryota; kingdom Fungi; phylum Glomeromycota; class Glomeromycetes; order Diversisporales; family Gigasporaceae; genus Gigaspora; species Gigaspora rosea. The sequence goes on from QKWP01000984.1 coordinate 13,095, forward strand.
CGTTCAATATATAGGAGTGACGGTTCTACAAGTGACAGAGGATCTCTTAATTCAGTTAGTCATATATATATTTGTTCGTGATTATCTATGTTTAAAGAAAAAAGAAAAAAAAATAGAATGAATTATTGACATCTCAGGTTGTCATATTTTCTTCGTCTTGCAGTCTTTCTTTACACTAGACCCGGAAGATGACGTAGGCGAATTTGTACGGATGTGCGAAAGACGAGAACCATTGAAAATGTTTAGCAAAAGTCCAACGGACTCGGATGATGCCGACGGATCAACTCGTAATCTATCCGGCTCTGTATATCGAACTCAGGTATTAATATATGATTACCATTTATTGAGTAATAATTTAAATATATAGCTAACGTATTTTAACATGACATCATAGTTACAATTATCACGATTTCAAAAGTTGAAAGAAGCACACAAAAATTTGTCAGAATCAATGATGACAGGTACAGGTGATGTTATTACTGGTTCTCCTTCATCAGGTATTTCTCTACGTGTTCATCAAGCAAAGGTGGATGATGATGATATGTTTTTTACAATGAGTGAATTTTCTGATGATAAGACTACTAGCGCTGTGAATAATGTTTCTGGTCCAACTCCTGGTAGTTCCGATTTACTTGTTGACCAACCAGCAGTTGTTGATAATAGTTCCAACAATGTGACCGATGTTACGATTGTTGTCAATGATGCCAATCAGAATGGTTAACACTTATTAACATTTATAAGAATAAATCACTATTTTTCCTAATTGGTAATAGTTCATAGTAGGTGATTAGTGATAATGTCTGGAGACGCATTTTTTTTGGTTGGAATTGGTTTATTTTTTTATCGTCAAAGCAAATGTTGTTAAGACAAACCGTACAATAGGACATATATAACATGTAATTTGTATAATTTATATTCTTTTTTGATCAGGTCTGCTTATACAAATTAGGTAAATTTATGGTCGCGATTTATTATCTATTACTTTTTATTACTATTATTTCTTAGATTTGTTACGTTTGGTTATAAAGAACGTATCATAATCTTTTATATCGAATCCGTAGTCATTGCAATTACCACTTACTAGAGTAGTTTCACTCACCATTGAATTGCTACCTTTAAATAACTTTATATTTGGGATACCTGTAACAATCTAGTATCGGATTTTTATGCTAAGTTTTTTAAGATTTTGTATGGAATTGACAAAAAAAAAAAAAAAAAAAAAAAAAAATCATTTAATTTTTTTTTTTTTTTTTTTTTTTTTTTGAATCAACTTTCTAAATTTTTATCATCTGTTTTCCATTAAAGTTTCCATTTATCTAACGTTATTATCAGTAAAATCTCATTGTATGGCGTCAAAGAATAATAATTATTATGTTAAACAAGTAACATTAATATCTTATACATATTATATTACCTAGTTTATTTTGAGCATAACGGACTTAATGTGCATACCAAATTTTGTTCCTCTAGCTATGATTATATTTGTTACTTTTTCCGAATGTTCAATATATGTATTATAATCATAATATAGTGCGAACCGGTATTGGGAATCTTATATATATTCTCGTTTCCATGAGAACATTACTTTCAACTTAAGAACATTTATCAAATTAAATGTTCCCTAAATATTTAAAATAATGTGAATACAAGCACATACTACAGGGTTGGCAATGGAAGTCAAATTAAATTAATGTATTATGATTTATTTTGAGATTAGATAATTCTAATACAAAATATATAGTTGATAGCAAGTTGTAAATTATTAAAACTAGAGCAACAGTATTAACTTTACACGAATTAAAAAGAGATTCTTTATTCTAGCGACTAAAAGCCGATAATAAATTGAATGATATGATAATAACTATTATGAATTAAATAAAAGATATTTATTTCCTACGAAAGAGTAATTTAATTTATAAATTTATAAGTTAGATTAGTTCATGCAAAAAAATATGAGACAGTCGAGCTTCGATCATAGAAAATTTATATGATCGAAATTTGTTTTTTTTTTTTTTGGCATTATTGTATATTATAAAATTATATAGTCTATATAACCTACCGTTTAAGTGCGAAATAACACTCATGGGCGTTATTTTGTAAATCGAAACCTTCAAAAAATAGTTTACGTAGTCTCGGATTAGCGCCCATGGGCGTTCGCGTATAATCATTTTTGGAAAGATGACCTTCCATAAATGCATCCTTTATAAATGCAATTTCTTTACTTTCTTTCTATAAGCGCACTTTCTTTTATGAGTGCGCCTCACATATACTTTCTTTCTATAAGTGCACTCCACATATGCTTTCTTTCTATAAGTTCTATTAGTGTAATGTTGTAGGTTACATTCCATAAGTGAGCATTTCGTAAGTGCACTTTTCCTAATACATTCGTTTATGGAAGATTGATTCAAAAAACATCAACACTTATTTCGAAAATAACGCATATGGGCGTATCCAAAATAACGCGCAGGTCAATTAATTAACGCGCAAATGGGCGTTATTTCTCGCCTATACGGTAAGGTCCATTGAATAAATATTTTTTTAATGGAGTTAATTTATTAGGTTGATGGACCGGAGCTCCATTGATAACAGTTGATGAATTTGCCAACCCTGACATACTATAATATAACAGAAATGAAATAAGTGCTGTCAAAAGAAAATCTGTCATCAGGCTTTCAATTATAGTTCGTACCGGACACAATCACTAACCGATTAAGCTGATTTTGTCCGGTACAAAATTACTGTATTGCGGTGTAATTTCGAATTTTGACCTAAATTAAGTTAATTCGGGCCAGCGCGTTATTACGCGCAAATACGGTAATATGGTTTTTTTTTTTCTTATTATCTAATTTCTTTTATTTTTACATTAAATTCTTCTATATAATTATTTATTAATCAAACTACTTATTCTTTAATTTTTTTTCTTACTTATGTTAATTAAAGAATTTTAGTAACTAATTGTATAAGAGAGAAAGGAGAAAAGAGAGAAAGAAAGTTGTATATATTCAATAAAAATTTTACTAACTTTAAAAAACTAAATAATTTAACTTTTTACAAAAATTTACTATATATAGTTACTACTAGTGTCTAAAATTCAAATTCAAAATTATGTTCTTAAATTTAGAGTATTAATGTTCTCAAAATTTTTTAATGCTCTATTACAGTAGACCTCTATAAATGCAGCCTCTATAAATGCAGCCTCTATAAATGCTGGTTTTTGTCTTGGCTATAAGAAATTATTAGTGCTAAATGCATATTCTATATTCTGCAAATGCATGTTTTCTCAAAAATTTTCTATATAAAACTACTTCTCTAAATGCATGTAGACAATCAAATTTTAGTGTTTAAATAGGTTACACAAACCTGATGATCTAATTTTTAAAGTTGCAATTTAATTGGAAATGCAAACCGCATGTTTTAGGCTTATTTCAGTATTTGTTAGGGTAGGAGGCACGGTAAAATTTTAGGGCATGCCCCTCTTATCGTGCCCTAGGGCAGTGTTGTCACTTGGACGTTTTTTGGACATTTTGGACATTTTTTCCAATTAAAATTACTTAAAATTTTATTAAGATAATCTATTTTAATTTTTTCACCAATGAGTCCAGCACTTAAAAAAATATATAATTATATATTTTTTTAAATTACTTTATTGATTAGTTAAACATGGAACATAGGCTTGGACGATTTTGGACAATCTTGGACATTGGACAAAAAACATAGTATGGACACGTCCAAGTGACAACACTGCCCTAGGGCATGCCCCTAGGTATATAAATCGTTAATATGCTCATAAGCACGATGCTTAAAATTTTTCAAATAGATCTTTTTATGTAATAAGACCAAATAAATGGTTTAAAAATAATTTTTCTTTTTTGAATTTAAAAATTACAAATTTTTATTTAATATACAGTCAGATCTCTTTAAGTGCATGCCCTTGGAACTATACTTTAATAATGTGCATTTAGAAAATAATAAGAAACAGTGCATTTACAAAGATCAAATATATATTTGGGCCAGCACTTAAGCATGCATTTAGAGAGGGTATGAACTTAAAGAGGGTACACTTAGAAAGGTCTGACTGTATTATTTTTAGCTTAAAAAATAATATTATACGATTATTTAATTCCTTAATTCTGAGTTTCTTATATCAGCCAATCATATTCGTGATAATCCTTACTATAATCACATGATAGGGGCATGCCTTTTGGCCTAAAGGCATGCCCTAAGGGCATGCCCGGAACCCATGCCACCTACCCTAGTATTTGTACACATTACAATTATGAAGATTTGACTGTATATAGAATATTATTGTTATATAAGCTCATAATTTTATTATAAAATTATCTTGGACTTTTACTTACTGATTTTAATACTACTTAAAATACTAAAATTGGCCAAATTGATCATATTTAACTTTTTGCAACTATAATTTTTTTTGCAAATTTGTAAAAAAAACTAATATATACTGTAGTTACAAAAATTAAAATATGGATATCTCATAATCTACTAGGCCAATTTTAGTATTTAAAGTACTACTAAAATCAGAAAGTTTTTAACTACAACTTTGTTTAAGAATCTAAACCAAATTATTATAGTAATAAAAAAAAGTTCTAATAATTTACTTATTTAATAAAACAGGTGACCCTTATTAATATTAACCTAAACTTGTAAAAAATAGAGTCCAGACAATATAAATTTTACCTCTTTGTTATCAACTTTTTATATATCAATATAATTGTCCAAATGGGTTGATATTAACAAGGATCACCTGTGAGAATATTTTGAGATCATTTTATCTATACAAAATGTTCTCAAATAAGAAAATTTTATTTTAAATATTAATGTTTTTAAAAAAATTTTAATGTTCTCTTGAGAACATGAGAGCATCAAATTTTAAATACTGGTTACTACTGTATTAAATTTATAGTAACTAATGTAGCTACTTTATACTAAAATAAATACAATATCTAAATTTATACTAATAACTATTATAACTTACTAGTATATGCAGTATTATCAATAGGTAATTTAAAATCACCTTTTTAAAATTGAAAAGTTATTGCTTTGAAACTTTTAAACTAAATAGTACAGGTGACCCTTGTTGATATCAACCCATTTGGATTAGACAATTATGTTGATATATATATAAGGGTTGATAACAAAGAGGTAAAATTTATATTGCCTGGACTCTATTTTTTACAAGTTTAGGTTGATATTAACGAGGGTTGATATCAACGAAGTTGATATTAATGAGGGCCACCTATTGTAAATATAGATTACGGTAATAGCGGGCCGGGCATTAATTTGAATAATGGCCCGAATTAAGTTTAATTTAGGCCAAAATTCAAATACGGTAATACATATAATTTTTTAATTATTAAGCCATACAAAGTTAATTTTTTGGTTCTCTTAAATTGAAGGTTTAAAAATGACCCAGAAACTCGACTTTAATTTTATTTTATATATAAAAAACAAATTTTTTTTTATAGACAACTAAAAAAATCCACCTGGATAGTAAATACATTTAAAAAGTTTTGCAAAGACCCAGCCGGTTATGAAAATTGAATTTATAGATTTGTAAAAAAGAAATATATTGAATTTTATTAAGATTATACAATATATGTATAAAAATAAAATTGGATTTACTATTATTAAATTTAAGAGTTTGCATATGTGGTTAGTTATACTTTTTTACTAATATCGAAATATAAAAAGTTCTATTGAGGTTACTACGTATAATCTGAAAACATTTAATATATAATTTCTAGATCAAAAATAATAGTTAAATTAAAAAAAAAAAACTATATAAATTGGAGAGGAAGATAATGTTATTTTTTATTTTTAATAACGATAGATAATTTTGGTTATTTAAACCCCTGTCATCAAAAAAAAAAAAACATGATACGTCTCTTCTAAATTTTATAAACCGAATATACGATTTTACAGGTTTTAAAATATTGTTCTAAGAAACCTTAATCCATTATTCTTGATCTATTTAGTTGCAAAATTTAAAGTTAATACACTTTATAAGTAAAAAAAATAATAATAATAATTTTTGACTAATCGGGCCCCTGAAATAGATGAATTCCAAATTAAGTTTGATTTATAAAATTTAGCGTTAGATAATCTTATCAATAAAATTTTTAAAAATAATGTTAAGTCATTCAATTCTCAGGAGAAAAGCTTTTCAATTAAAAGCAAAGACTAGCATAATTTCAAACATAAACCCAATAACATGGATCACTTCTCATGATACAATTTCAATTCGGCATTTTTCATCATCATTTAGTTCTCGGCCTTCTAAGTTTACAAATGCCTTTATGTTACATCAAAAAGTTGATATCTCACGAGTTAAATTCAATTTTATGAAACATGGGATTATTGGTTCTCAGTATCGCAACGAAACTACCCTTGAACATAATCATAATAATAATAGTGGACAAATTACTAGTAAAATAACACGTCGGTCTAGAGTTACACCCGAGATTGAAGAACGCCGAAGGAAGCAGCAAAAGTTTTTTGATGAACATTTCAATAAAGATCACATTTCTTTAGAATTGTTAGAAGGTGTTCATCTAATGCATATCTACAACTGATAACAACAAATTTTTAAAATTTGTATTAAACAGTACAATATTATAATTTTAAAATTTTTTTAATTATTTAGATTTTCCTTCATGGCTTGATAATTTTGGACTAAAATCTCTTGCACCATATTTCAAAGATAAAAAATGGCAAGATATTATCGAAATGTGTGTTAATATGAGTGTTACCAAATAAAATTTAAAAACCTAGAATTCTATATTATATATTATATTAATTTATAATAATCAATATTTAAAATTCCGGATTTTCATTTTGCGAATCATTTATTCTAAAAAAAAAACAAAAGTTTTTATAACTAACTATGAATTATATATTTTAGGAATTCTGAAGATTTAAATAATTTGGGTATTCGGACACAAAAAATCCAAAATTTTTTGTTGATAAATTTCTGGCATGTTAGGGATTATATTGTAAGTTATTTTTAGATTTAAATCATCTTATTTTTATAATTGTCTCTTTTTTTTTTTTTATTTGTGGTAATTTTATTTATCACGATCGATTATTTTTTAGGCTTCCCAAAAAGGGACCAAATTGCAACCATCCAAACAGTTGGAAATGCTAATAAATAGAAAAGAGTTTTATGAAAATAATTATGATAAAACTATAAATTACGAATTGTTAGAAAGTATGAGCTTATAATTTATATATTAAGTATCTAAATATTTAAATATTTCCTAATATATGATGCATTTAGATTTTCCCATGTGGCTTGAAGGTCTTGGTTTAAAACATCTGACGCGTTATTTTGAAGGAAAAAGATGGGAAGAAATAATAGGTATATTGAAATAAACCTTAACCACTTACCTGTTACACTTTCAAGTTATCTGCCCGATTGTATTAATCTCATTATCTAAATTAATAGAAATGGATTGGCAGGCTTTAGATGTTTTAGGCATTGAATCTCGACTAATCCGAGGTAAATTAGTCAGTCACTTTTGGAAAATTAAAAGGGATATTGTAAGTTATTCTATTAATTATTAAAATTTTATTTTATTATTATTATAATTTTATTCGATATTCATTTGTTTTTCTTTCTTAAGGCTGCTAAAAAAGGAATAACCTTACCTGGAAAAGGAGAAAGTCGGAAACGAGAGCTTACTGTGGAAGAGAAGGAAATTGTTGCTCAGCGCGAAAAACTCTACAAAGATAATTATATTAATAATATTAATTATAAATTATTAGAAGGTAGTATTATTACTTATATTTAGATTACAGTCTAATTGCATAAAAATGTAATATGCAGCTAGACAGTATATTTAACAAACATTGATTATCTAAATGCATAAAAAAAAAAGTATCTTGTTTTATACAGTAGGTGCTATACAGTTATACTGTATTCGTGCCAACTAGAGATGATGATCGATCACTCAATGACTAATTACTCAATCTTATTGTTCGCTAACATTTTTTTTTGTCAATGTGCTCCTATCGTGAAAAAAAAATCGAAATGTTTAATTATTATTAAATTTAATTCAGAACACTATCCTATTCTAAAGATATGAAAAAAATGACCGAGCATGATTGATCACCATCTTTAGTGTCAACTATCTTATTGCTATATAGATCCATAAAATTTCTCTTTAAAAATTTTGTAATTGCATTTCATAGACTTCCCCGCGTGGCTTGATGGACTTGATTTGAAATACCTTAGTTCACTGTTCGAAGGAAAAACTTGGAATGAAATTATCGATATGGATTCACAAAGCTTAAAAGATATTGGTGTCAATTCTTTTACGCCTAGAGAAAAGTTACTTACATGTTTTTGGTTTGTTAAACGTAATCTTGTAAGTTTTAATTTATTTTTGTAATTTAAATACAGTAAATATAATTTGTATTAATTTGATTACTTAAAATTTATGTGGATTATATAATAAGGCAATAAAACACGGTACAAAGTTGCCATCAATAGAATTAGTTAGACATAGAAGATTTTTTAAAGACCGACTCGCTGCTGGAACAATTCCTCCAGAAATGATGGCAGAAATTCAGGACAAAAGAGGTCCTATAATACGATAATTATATTTTGAGCTGACTTAATTATTTGAATTTCTAGGCAAAAAATGTGTATGGTTGAAAACTATTATTAATACAGTACATGATTCTCAATAATAATTCTTATCAGAACGATATTGTAAGATTTTAACAGTTAATGTGTAATAACTAAAATCTTTAATTGAACTATCTAGTATAGAGTAGTGCTTGGACTTTGACTCGAATTGATTCGACCTAACTCGAGCAAACCGTTAATTTGAATCAGGATAGGATTTTCTAACTCGAAATATATATTACTAATTTAGATGATAAATTGGTAACAAAATAAATATAAAAGACGAATAAAATTTAAATAATTAGTATCACTAGAATTTTATCAAGGAATGACCTGATTCTTCTACTCATTTGATATAGAGACTAATTCTGATCAGAAAAATTGTTCTAGCAAAAAGGTCGACCGGGTAATACCCAAGTAGGAATATCCAAATAATGCCCGGATAATCAGATATCAACAATGAATTGTAACTAATAGATGTCATCAAACACAAGGCTTTTATTTACCATAAATTAGGCGGCATCCACAATTTACGTTAAACCAGTATTGTTATAGGGATCTTAAAGATAATACAAACATAATTATGGCATACAGAACTTTGCCTTAATTGTTGATCAGATTATGAATAATATGAATTTTTACGAACAAATGTAAAATTTGATTGGCTCTTGTAACCAATCACATAACAGCTTACTTGAGTAAGATTTTATGCCAGGTTAACCGAGTAGCGTTTTTTTTGGCCGACTACAATCAGCTACCCGAACTTTTTAAGGATCGACCTTGACCCATAATTTTTATGTATAAAAAAGCTTAAATGAGTAATAAAATAAGCATAAATAGCTTATGAATGCAATAATCAATAATTATTGATCTTATCAAATTATTAAATAATTTTTCAACCTAATAAGTTCATGCAAATATAATGAGCTTAAATGAGAACATCGCGTAAGTTATTATTTATAATAATAACCATTCATGAATTTAAATTTCTTATAAAAAATTAATCCGAGTTTTCTAATCCATGTTATGTTTGCATATTTATGGAAATTATTCGAATAAATGAAAATCATTCGAATAACAGTAAACTGCATTTGAATGGAATAGAACACACAAATCATACTGATTGAAATTTATATATCTGATATGAATTAAAAAGATTATGCAAGAAAAAATGTGGATCATACGACGTATAGTATTAATCACAATAATTTATATTTATTTAATAGTGCACTTTGTAACTACACAGAATATTAAATCTCTTAATACGCAGTAACTGCATAGTAACTATTATATATAGTTACGATCAAATTCAATAGCAACTATATTTGTTACCGTGTAATACTATGATACAGTATTAAATATTTAAGTTTCTGTAAAGAATAACTTTGCTTTTTTTGTGTAACCATGAACGAGATTAGTTTGAATTAGCATTTTGACACGAGTAAACACTATTGATTCGAGTTAACTCGAATTAGTATTTTTAACTCAAGTCGAGTCCAAGCTCTAGTATAGAGATGATCATCCTTGAACTGGTTGACCTGGTAAAATTTTGGTGCCGTAAAAGATTTTTACAATTAACTAACAGTTTCAGTTTTGTTCTAGTCCTATAAACATCCTTTATTTGTACACATATTTGTCTAATATAATTCTAAAATGATAATCTATTTTTGCTTGTGCAAAGTGCACTTGCTTTCCACTAGGATTGACATCAATCCTTTCACAATCGACTGACACGATTCCATTTGCTACGGCATACGCTGACATGCTTTAATAAGATCTTTGTTACTAGTACTATAGTAATGTTAATTAAATATTATAATGAAATATGTTAATAAAAGGTTTCACATTTAGAGTATTCAGTTGCTTAAACATATGTTAATAATTAAAAGATTTTCACCTTTTATACCCAAATTAGCCTCGGGTTTGGTCAAAGTCCCGACGACAATTGACCGGAATTATAGTTAACACCAACCTAACGCGGGCTGATTTGATCGACTCCCTTAGTCTCATAGTCTCTTTTATTCCAATTCCATTTGTATAGATAACAATAACTAATATTATATTCTTTCACAATAATAATGAATGATTTTTATATTCAACTTCTACTAGCGTTTCTTAATCAGTAAATTCTTGATACCCATCCTTTCAACTTCAATTTCATTATAAATACTAATTACTGTACATGCATCCTTTGCAACTCAATTCCATATAGAAATCAATAAAAATACCACGAATACTTCTCTTTTTAGCCTAATTCCATATTGATAAAAAAATAACTAACATGAATCAGATTACGCAAGCATTCCTATCTTGGCAGATTCATATAGTAAAAGAATTCCTTGTACTTATGATTGTTCATTCCGCGAGTATATCTCATCTTAACTGATTCATGATATCCTTTTCATTAGCATCGCTTACATTGAGACGAGTTTTCTTCATAACGTTTGTTGTGAGACTATTCGTGATTTATAAATGATCCATACACACTATCAGTGTTGTCAAATTTTGTTTCCAGCGGGAATTTTAATCTTCCCAATGAGAATTTGCAATAGTAAAAGTTCCATTGGCATTATTAATTTTTTTTTTTTTGTCGTGTGATCATGAATATGATGACTATCAAGAATTGATTGACTTTAATCAATGAAAATAACATTTGTGATTTACTGTGATTTCATTCAATCACGATAATTCTGTTTCTGGGTTGTTCACGACATATTCATATAATTTGTTTAGAATATAGTATATAATCATAGATGTTAAGAAAGTGAGTTAAACAAAATGTCTTTGTTAATATTTTCTAGGTGTTTCAAAAATCTAAAAAGGTAAATTATATAATTTATACAGTATAGGAAAAACATACCAAAACCTATTAATAAAGTCAAAAACGTAATATAGATGCCATGCAAGATTAGTTAACTGTTTCTCGGTCAATTTACAAATTATTTTCAGAACGTACGTATACGCAGTGATGGTAAATGACAAGGTCATAAAAATTTTTATGAAAATGACTATAAATGACATGTCATTTTAAAATGACAATGTCATTTATTATAAAAAAAATTTATACAAAACCATGGTAATATGACAAGTCATAAAAAATATTTTTATAAATGATAGTATTACTATTATCAAAAACATTACCAAAAAATAATTATCGATGATCATAAAATTCATCACATTCCTTCAAATCAGCTGAATTCGATACTATCTATATCGGAGTTATTATTCAACATTTCTAAATTGGACTTTCCTTATAAATGCAAAATAACTCCCAAAAGTGTAATTTCGAATTATGATCGAATTAAGCTTTATCCTGGCCATTACTCAAACCATGCCCCTAGACGTTATTTTGCATTTTTTACAGTTTAAAATCAATTCCTGGTTTAGCGTGACTTAGTGTTCCAAATCGTTAGTTGAAAAACCTACTAGTTGGCAACTTTTCAACTAATCGATTTATTATCAACTGGTTCGATTACAATTAATTGCTAGTTATCAACTAGTTATCAACTAGTTATCAACTAACTATAATTTATATTAATCAACTAAACGATATAACAGAAATCACAACCATGGATTGGTAATTAATAATACTTCTCGGTTTGAGATGTATCTGGTGTACAATTTTTTTTATTTCAACTTTGCCAGTTTTCAGTGTGTTTTACACCAACAGGTTATCCTCCAAAGCATAAAGGCATTATTCTTCGTATATAATATGAATTGCTCCGGATATCAAATCATAGAGTCAGTACTTTACAGTTGTCATTTTTCAATTTTCACTTATTGAAAAAATGATTCGGGCGATTCTTGACGTAATAGATTAATAATAATAAACGTAGTTCATATTTATTAATGATTTAATAATTTAAAGTAGTTCTTTTAGTGTCGCATGTTTCATTTTTTTCAATTATACTTAAATCGTTCTTTTTTTGTTTTATATCTATATTTGAATCGACCTTTTTTTTTAAATCACTACTAAATATTAGACCTACAGATTTAACCATTTTTTAATCAATTTTACAGTATATAATCTATTATAGTAGAGCTTTGGATCCATTATCTGTGTTCATATTCAATTTAACGGATATTCGACCGATTTTATTATTAACTTTAGTATACAAGTGATAACAAATCCAAGTACTATAATGTGGTTATAATATTCTGCGAAATATAGGTGAACAATCTACGTCTTTTTCAAATTTCCATTACATAATAAGCAAGATGTAAAAATAGTGAAACTATTAAAGGAGGGAGAGCGTATACGTTTAACCGATTTAACTCTAATAGATACTAGGAGATAAGTTTCTGATTTACTCGAATAAAGGTCTCTTCAGCTCTACACTAGCTTACTTCCTTTATTTTCATTAAGTAAAATCGGAGGGAACCCCTCTTCATCTGTCTCTCTCTTTATTGAAGTCAAATTCATTCGTTTATATACATTTGAATTTAATATACGACACATTGATGTGTTATTTGCCACGTTAACATACTGTTTAACACTACATGCTTTTCAACAATGGTACTACTAAGCTTAACACGTTGACGTGCTATCGAGAATGTTTATAATCTGTGTCCCTTAACACGCATAAGTGCTAATACGTTAACGTGTTATGAAGATTTTACAAAAAGGGGTTATTTATGTTAATCAAGTTTACACGGATTAACATTTAAAAATAATCATTCTAACAGCTCATTATGGTTAGCATTAACATTCTAACAACTTTTGATGATTAGTGTTAAATAATCATTCTAATAGTTTTTATGATTAATGTTAAATAATCATTCTAGCAGCTCTTTATAGTTAGCGATAAATAACTATTCTAAAAACTCCTTATGGTTATGTTAAATAATCATCCTAACGGCTCTTTATTGTTGCCATTCTAACAAGCTCTTTCGGATAAGCATTTAGTGTTTGGATTAGGATGGTTGAGATATGGAGATAAGGTTCATGATTCGTGAGACATTTGATCAAATATTATCAACAAACGGCGATGTTTAATTGATAGATATTGCTATAATGAGCTTTTAAATATATATTTTCAAAATTCTTCGTATCAATGCAAATATCAATGTGATTATTAATAATTATTATATAAACTATAAATGACAAGTATAGTCATAAAAAGATAAATGATTTTTTTATGACAAAAATGACTTGTCATATGACAAGGTGTCATTTATTTTTAAATGACAATGTGCCATCACTGCGTATACGGGGGGTCACCAAAATTACGGGTCGGAACACATCGGAGTGTATCGGAATCATGATCGGAATTGATCAATTTTGCCCAAGATCATTAAAAATTTTACTAATGAAATCATATCCATTCATTAAGTAAAAAATTCCAGCTGATAATTTTGCTATTAGAACCCACTAATTACTAACTGCTAATTGCTAACTGCTAACTGCTGACTGCTAGGGATAAACGCCGGCCTAGATCCGACGCAGCCACGCGGTTAAAATAAAGTGATAAACAATATAATAAATTATCTTAACCAAAGTTAGAAATTGCGCGTAAAATTTAATCATCGTTTCTTAGTCTATGTTTAGTTAATCAGAGAATAATTAACAACGAATAAAAAAAAAAACCAATTACTGAAGATTATATTAAATGGATAAATTAATACCCTAGCGTTAGCAATAAAGTTGAAACCATTCTATTTTTTCTATCGCATTTGCTACCCCTATTTTCTTTCCTGAAATTATCACGAATAATAAATTTCTTTTAATTAAAAAATGAGATCATTTAAACATAGCATATCTTGCATATCTCGAATACTTTTTACTTTGTCTGTGGTCTTTTTAATAATCTATTTCTTTGACTTTAAACACTACAACTTAGCAGAAAAACGTCAAAAATTAGAACAAGATGCTGTTAAAATAACTCGTCAAAAGATTAAAAATATCCAAGAATTTAACGAATTTGGTAATTTAATTCCTGGATCTAATCGAATTAATAATGATGAAAGTTTGAACCAATTTCGAGACCGTTTGGAATGTGTTACTACAAAAGGTAAATGGGAATTAGATCTTACTCCAAGACCTTTAATTCAACACAAACAAGATCCATTATATGGGAAATGTTATAAAAAATTTAAGAATAATAATGGAAATCAAGTTATTTCTATGGAAGAAGAATGGAAATTAATTCCAAATTCGGCAAAATATGTTTGGAAAACACCAAAAGAATGCCCTATTCAAAAAATAAATGTTGAGCAAGCTTGCGATCTAATTTCAGGGCTTCGATTTTATTTAATTGGAGATAGATTACATTATCAATTACATGAACTTTTATTAGATTTTTTTCATGAAGGTCCTGTTCAGTGTTATGGTGAAGCCGCATGTAAAGATCATACACTTTGTAGTTTCACTTCTAGTCACAATAAATCAACAATGAAATTTATAAGAAATGATATACTTTCGTTCGAAGGTCAAAAATCACAAGAGAATATTAAGGACCTTCAACTTCCTTGGGTGCATGGTATTCGAACTTTCAATGTTGTCATTTTAAACAAGGGACATCATTGGCGAGATGATGAGACGTTTCGAGATAGTTTAATTGATACAATTATAAGCCTAAGAAAAAAATGTCCAAAACATCTCATAATTTACCGTGCTACTACTATAGGACATTTAAACTGCCAAAATGCTAAAAATCCTTTGCCTATTCCTCCTAGTGCTACAGAATTAGAAAATTTTCCTTATCATTGGGGTGATATTCATAGACAAAATTTAATCGCTAAAGAAATTATTGAAGCTGCAGGTGGAGTATTTTTAGATGTAGAATCTGCTATGATCACAAGAGTAGATGGTCATATTGGTGGTCAAGATTGTTTAAGGTGGTGTATCCCTGGACCTGCCGATGTTTGGTTAGATTTTTTATTTTACATTTTGCAAGAGTTGTTGTGACAAAGACACTTTTTTCCAATATAATTATCAAACACGTTACTGTAGAAATTTCTTAAAATATTTAAGTTAGATATAAATAAATAAGAACCATTAGTATTTGAGAACACATATATTTATTGATATTTAAGGTTGAAATAACAAAAATGCTTTCTTGAATTGGAAAAATTAAATTCTAAATACATATCTCTGCACCAAAATTTATTATTTAGTATAATGAACTCTGACACACATATACATTTCACTGGCATTACCAACAATCGTTTAAAAACTACGGATAATGCTTATGGACAGTTGCTCTTGCGATTATTATCAAAGCCCATCTACCTAATCGTTAACACAAACATGTTATTTACTGTTCACCTTACGATCACGAATTGTTCATTCTTTTATATATACTGTATTGTTCGCGAAATAACAGGCATGGACGTTAATTCGAAAATCGTGCCCCCTAAAAATAACATATGGTTTCAAAATAACGTCCATGTGCGTCCAAAGTAACGCGCACCCAATAAATTATTATTATTATGTTTTTTGGATGGAAGGCTTTTCTTAATTGTTTTTAAAAACAAAGCCACTACTATTAGTCTAGGATAAATAGTTAAGCGTATTATAGCTGAATCAATTATACAAATGATATCGAATTAAAGAATAATCTCAATAATGATTCATGAATTAAGCTCAGAAGAATACTCGAATCATCTGATTGAGTCAATTTATCTAAATTTATCAGAATTTATTCGAATTATTCGAATCGTAAACATTTAGATTTTTCAAGGGCTGAGTCTGATAAATAATAAACTTGACGAAATCCGGTTTTCCATTATGGAACACATATTAATTAAAAGAGCAAGCTTATTTAATATACTTAACGCTAACAATTGCGTGAATTATTTTGACTGAATCTCACGAATCACTGACGAGCCCAATCTAGAGATGTACCTTGCGTGAGAGATGACAAACTATTGCGACCACGAGTTCGCATGGCTTGTATTATATCTTGTACGAGGTAAACTATCCGATTAAGAAAATTTAATATTTCTAGCATATGCTAGGTTTTATGTATGGTTCCGGAAATCTATAATAGCCAATCATGTGATCAAAAATCTGAAATCCTGTGTTCAAAACGCTAAACCATATTACGTACATGATATTTCGACAAAATCAACTGATAACTTTGTAGTGCTTATTAAAGGAGTAAAATTATCTGTCAGTTTTTTGAAATAGTGTTTCAGTAAAAATTTTAGCATTTGAAAGTTAATATGTTTTGGCGAAATAGAAAAAGTCATGCGAGGTTTTGCATGATTTGATTGGCTCACATCCAATCAGCGTATTCCTGCCCTTTATTATGCCTTCACTAAATAAAGCCCAAAATATGTTCAAAAAAGAACCAGAAAATATCAGATTTTTTTTTTCTTGTTAAGTTGAACAGTTAACAAATAGTGGCTAGTTAAACTTTTACTAATGCTTAAGGTCAGAATTACACCACGTTCAATTCGCCTTCTTAGAATTTCAAATAGTAAAAGGCTTTAGGGTGATTAAATGATTAAATTTGTAATTCATGTTGATATTTTTAAGCTAGTTAGTACCTGTCGGATAAATAGTACTTGTTTTCCAACGATAAAAAAAAAAAAAAAAAATCGAAAAAAGAAATTTAAATTAAAATCTGTCTATACTATACTGATCTGTGAAATACCTTATATGATTGGGTAGTTGTGAAACATATAAAGATCACTCATTTTTTCCAACAATCATTTCCTAGAAAAATTTTCCAACACTTTTATTTATCTAATCGTTAAATTCTCAACATTTGTGTTTTCCTATATCTTTTCTTCGCTGGCAAAAAAAAAAATTGGTAGTTAAAAGTTTGTCATTACTCAGTTCTCTGACGCTTTCGTTTCTCTTGCATTTAAGTCTAATTTATTTTTGGATTAAATAAGTTCAGATTAACACGAAGCTCACGCAATTTTATGAAACAAGAATCTGACCACAACAGACTGACGCGTCTTTCTCATTTTTTGCTCGCAAAAAAGCGCGTCTTTCCCGCAAAAAAAAAAATCTAGGAATGGTATTATCTATCAAGGATATTGTTATTAAAATTTATAAATATTTTTTAATTGATATGTTTATTTTTTTTTTTTTTAGAACGAAGTCGCAATGATTACTCCGTTCATTTTTGGCATGTAAAAGTATACCAAGATTAATTAATTCTAGGCGCAGTAAGTATAATGCTACTTTTAACATTTTCGCTTTCCAAGTGAAAAGCTTTATCAATTAAATATTCCATTTGCGTTTCCAATTCGTCAAAATTGGTGTTGGCTTGCTCTTCCAATTCCTTTAGATTGGATGTTTCCATACGGATTTTTGGGGTTAGTTGCCGCAGAAAATGAAGAGCCCTAGTCCGGATATATACTATAATAAAACCTGATTAATCCGAATATAAAAAATATATCCAGATAGAGGTATCATAGTTGTCAAGAATTTGGACATCATCTACATTTAACCGCAAATTGTATCGGAACGAAATAACCAAAAATGAATATGGAACGGAACGTTACCTGTTCAATTATGCGAAATTATGCAATAAATTTTTTAAAAATATGCAATAAATTATGCGAATTTGGTAAAAATATGCATTTATAGATAGAAATATGCGATCACTTTATATGTGAATTGTCATAATAACTATAAAAAAAATCATAAATACATATCTGATGAATTTTTAATTTTGCAAAAATTAAAAAAGGGAAAAAAAAATAGTTGATTACATTTCCAATTTGAAGTTCTTTAATGTAATCGCTAATATTCTTATTTTTAATTATTAGTTTTTGAACTATTCTTCTGTGTTACAATCACATAATGGTAAAAGTAAAATTCATGTTAACACTTGAATTTAACATGGGTTTCACCCTAATCTTGCAAATTTGCACTAGTCCTAATCCGGATTTAAATTTTATAAAAGCAGTTTACTTTTTTTTCTTAACTGATTTTTCTTCTATGTCACGTTATATCACATGACATAGTATATATTTTATATCAGATAAGGGAGATGGGGGTATTGTGGACGGGGGTATTGTGGACAGGGCGGGTATCTTATGATCTAGTGATCAGAATTGGATGATTTTTATACCATTCGAATCGTCTCAAAGAGACGAATTGAATGGTATAAAAATCATCCAATTCCGATCACTATATCACAAGATATCGTTATTTATACAAAATATAAGTTTTTGTATATATTTGAAAACTGCAAATTTTTACATAATATACCTTTAACGATTTTGGGATCCCATGATTGGATTTTAACGATTTTAGAATCGTCTCACTGAGACGGTCATTTTGGTGGTAAAATCATCCAAAACGGACCAGTAGATCAAATTTTATCACTGTGTCCACAATACCCCCCTTTCTTCTAAAATTTAATTTTTATATTCTATTTTGTGTACCAATTATTTATATCTAAAACAATATATGATATAAAGATTTTTTTGCAGTAATTTATTATTTATTAAGCATAGTTCAAATAATAAAAATTGTATAAAAATCTATTTGATTTTTAAAAAGTTTTATTAGTAAAAACTTTAACATGTCCATAATACCCCTGTCTCCCTTATATACTTTATTATATCCAATAGGCAAGAACCAGGAGATAATTTTTTTGGTGGTTTTAGAGAATACACTATTTTAACACAAATTAAAGTAAATACTATATTTGTTTAAATCATATACTGTAAGTCAAAAATTCCAAGCTTATGCCATTTTACAATCTTATAAAATTATGACAAGCCTGGATCGTTGAATTCGCCAAAACTAATAAAAATAATAAAAGAATTATACTACTAGAAGAAAAGAAAATTATATGCTAGTACCTAAATGTCAATGATCATAAGTGGATATAACCAAAAATTATATACAAGATGGAAGTGAAAAGAATAAGTACGTGAACTCATAGAGATAACAACTACAGAGACATTGGAAAAGATTGATATAAATCGATTTTTTTAGGTTAAATTGTTGGTAAATCGATAATTTTGCTACATTACTAACCTTACATAACAGGAACCCTCAGAAATACCAAGTTATATATAAACTATGTCAAGAAGAGGAAGACGATAACATTCATTGGATGTTATGTCCAAAAAATACAACGAAACTAGAAACAGTTATTCAAGAAACGCTAAACAAGATAGCATCGAAACAAGAATGTCCACTCCTTCAACCGAACGAATACATCAAAAACTTTACCGAAGCATCATAAAAAAGATTCTATAACCCCTGATTACGTCAAGGACACTATTCCCAACCCAAAAACTAAATGACTCACTAAAAGTCACACCACTATTAAAATCATACATCAAATCCACAAGAAAATCTGGGTTATCAACAGAGCACAAACACACCAAGCTACTAACACTAATATAAACATACCACTATCTAATCCCGAACCTCAAATATTATTATTGAAATCCATTTCATCCCAATTTAAATTTAGAAAATGGTCGTTTAGATTTTATCAACCATAACACATCCACTAATCAAATTATAACAACATAGCCCCGAGGTCTTTTACCGATCTGGCAAAGATAAAATCGAATGTTATAATATTTAAATATTACTATTAATTACGATTATAATTCATTATATAAACCCGCATTCTGATTAACTCAAACAAGTAAACTGATATAAATCGACCATACCAATAAATATTTTTGCAAAATCACCATCCCAGCCTCAAAGTTAGCCTCAACGATACCTATTTTTCTGCAATCACGTGAATTTGATACCGATTCAATTCTTAACTTGAAACATTATGAATTTTGCTCTAGCAAAAATATAACCACGGATTTTGCAGATTACATTTATTACATTTAAATAGTTTAATATCAGCTTTAAAATAAACATGAATGGATATCAACCGATGCACCGTTTTTTCAAAAACATATGCATCGCAAATAATTACATTTAGCCAATATACTTTATTTTTCTAAAAAACATAGTAATTTGATTAAAGATCGTGGATTTGTAATCCTTTCATATCATTTTGCCCACCAAGTATTACTTGCTGCATTATTTCTTTTGGATCATCTTCAAAATCTTCAAGAAAAATATCGCAATTGAAATCAATTTCATTTAATTCATTTTTCGTATATTCATTCATGCTTATTTCAATAATTTTATTATATATTTTGTCGTGATATTTCTTTTAAAGATATTATCTGAGTTTCATTAGGTTTAGTAGATAAGTATACATTATTAGGCAAAAATTGGTGAATAAAGGTAAGTTATGATCATAATTCGTAGTGTTATTTATCGCTGAGATTTAATTTGAATAAAATGGATACATGAAAAAAATAACAAGAAGAAATAATTTCATGATCATATGAGTTTGCCAGATAATTTAGGATTGTTGCCGGCATAATAAACAAGTATTAAAATCGAAACCATTTGTGTATTTTTCATTTTTTTTTTTTTAGAAAAAATACACTTAATAATGTTATTTTAATTATAAAATATCTAATTATAGATTCTGACTGGTTAAAACTTCACGTGATTTCAGAAAATTTTGGGGTGTCGTTGGGGTTGGGATAGTTCGAAAATATCGAATTGTCTTTTTTTTGATCTTAAAAGAAATAGGACCTAAGGCTCAGGTTTCTGATTTCGGATTGAATCAGTAACGTATTTTATTTCAAGATCAATGATCTATAAATCCTATCGCTATTTCTTTTTATACTGTATAACCTTTGACATTTATTGTCGCAGCTGATGCTGAAAGCGGCTTATGCTGAAATTTGGGGTCACGATTTGAAAATATATGCCCCTGCTAAATTCCACATATACTCTTTAATAATCAATTCTAACCCTAAACCCTAACTCAACTCTAAAAAAAAAGTGGTCAAAATTACCCTAAAAAATTTTTAAAAAAATTTGTATCAAAATAAGTCGAAATTTCAGCATCAGCCGTTTTCAGCAACAGCTGCTACAAGCAATTTTGTAGCATTACTGTAAGGTGCAGCTACCTTTTTTTTTTGATGGTACAAAGTGAACATGATATTAACTATTCATTATAACAGTATTATAACATCAGGATGTGATTTATAAGCTTCATAGGCTTAACAGTTAAAAAAAGACAATTCCGTTTCATTCTCTAATAAAATTATTTGAATGATTCATATAAGTGATATAATTAAATAATTCTGCTATCTGAATCACACGTAAGCGTAGAACATATCTACATTACATGAAGCATTTTCGTCATTCAAAATCCAATCATCATGACCTGCGTCTGAAGTATAGCAAGAGAAATTAATATTACAATGAAAAAATTAATCAATGATTAATTGATACTTTTGATCTAGTAAAAAAGAATCGTTTTATATGGAGGTTGCTCCGGACTATCACATGATCGTCCGAAGCAAAGCCTAGTACATTTTCGGATCGCATTATCGTATGGAAACCCGTGCTTTTTTCGAAAGTTATTCGCACGCGTATTAGGATGTCCAGGATTATGATAGTATTATGATCCGGCATAATATGCGCATAATTTGCGATTTTTACTATATGAAATCGCATAATCCGCTCACTTTCATGCAGCATGTAAACAAAATTTGATTGGTTAAATGAATAAACTGGTGACTGTAATCACCTGACTTGTTGTTCTTTTGAAATTTTATTGGCTAATAATTCAAAATTCGCATAATTCGCATAATTTGCAATTTACCGGATCATAATCCTGGTAGGGTAGGTGGCATGGGTCTCGGGGCATGCCTTTAGGCTAGGGTGTCCAGGATTATGCGATGCGATGAGGTAAATTATGCGATTCTTTCCCGCATTAGCTATCGTCAAGCTATCGCTATCGTATCTCAAAAAAATCATACCAATCATATTTGAGGCACGTGCCTGAATGCTTTTTTTGCTTAATTATGTAATTATGCGATGCGAAAAAATGGTCAATTATGCGCATAGCATAATCCTGGACACCCTAGACCGGGAATCAGTTAACCATGAGACCGGTTAAAAAGACCGGTTCTCCTCCTGAAAATTTAGGGCGGTTTCGAATTCAAGATTTGTAAGTCTCTATTTAACTTTTGAACTTAACAAATTCGATTGGCTGCTATAATGCCACGTGGCAAATGATTATCTCAGAATTTTATATAAGTTTGCATTACTCGCGAAACACGTTTACACCGCTTCGCGATGCGTATATTTTTTAGTTGGAGTTAAAGGTTAGTATTTATATGCTAATTACAGAACTAACGTAGTTGACGCGCTACGCCCTGTACTTGCGACTACGGGGAGGAGCGTAGTGGATCTTCGTACGGTTTACATCAAAACGGGCGCGTTGTTATTACGAGGTTCTTCGTCTCAGGGTTGGTGTCATTTCCATTTTTTCAAATGACCTAGATCATTTACCAACCCTGCTTCGTATAGGTCTGCTGACTCGATTCTACAGATTCTAAAGGAGAATCAGCTATGTATTTCCATAATAATAAGAATCTAACAGTTCTTTTTGTATTTTAATAGGACTCTAAAACGAAAGAATATTTCTACGCTGTATTCCTGAAAATATGTCGAGTAAACGAACGTCTATTTCTTTTATACCGCGGTATAAAGGTTTGGTTGTTCTAAAAGAATATTTACTTAAGCTAAAGGTAGTATAATGATTGGACTTGGGTGGATACTACCTGAGTTATTTGTAGGCAGAGGTTTTAAAAAAAATATCAATAGCTCAAAATTTTATTAATATAGTTTTGTAGGTTAAGAATTGAAATATTGATGGAACAAGATGGAACGTTCCGGGACAAGACACGAAACGTATAACACTGCTTGCGGGTAGGTGGACAACCCGATGAGGTCAATAGTTGTACCCAACCTACACGCGTTAAAGATCACTGTCAAAACTACTTATAAAAAATTGGTTTGTTATTTTCACATGGTAATTTGCTATTTCCACCACACTTTCCGGATGGAACATCATTGGATTCCTCGATGTAACTTAGAACCATACGACCGAAAAATAGATTGTTACCTTAAGTCTTCATCGATACAGAGAATGGTCAAAGGCAGGAAAAAGCAAAGGATCTTTTGCAACTTTACAAGCAGGCAAGTATTAGCGAAAAGTTTTTAGTTAGGTGGCGTGGTAGGAACCTTCTCGGTGTCTATCATTCAAGTCTTCTCGACGAGCCACGAAGACAATGTTGGGGCGCAAGTGACCTTCTCGGTTGCTTGATGTTTAAAACCTTCTCGGTTACTGACATTGCCAGCCGCAGTTGACCTTCTCGGTTGCCTGATGGCAAAAATGAAAGTTAATTAACAAATGAAAGTAGTATTAGCAAAAAGTTTTTAGTTAGGTGGCGTGGTAGAAACCTTCTCGGTGTCTATCATTCAAGTCTTCTCGACGAGCCACGAAGACAGTGTTGGGCACAAGTGACCTTCTCGGTTGCTTGATGTTTAAAACCTTCTCGGTTACTGACACTGCCAGCCACAGTTGACCTTCTCGGTTGACTGATGGCAAAAATGAAAGTTAATTAATAAATGAAAGTTATATGGAATGAAAATGTTAGTTAAGGATACTATTAATTCCCTAAATTTATTGTCTTAGGGTTCTCGACCAGATAAAAAAAGAGCAACAAAATGGAATGATACGCGTTCATCTACAGAAATCCATATCTACCAACCAACTGTAAATGGGACGGTCAAGATAATAAACGTTGAACCAAAAAGGAACAATCGGGAAGAGGTAAATATGCGTAATTATTTTTAACCAGAAACTATTCTTTTGTTTCTAATGCATTACAATTTTAATTCCTAGGACAATGGCAGAACCTTGAAGAAAGTAAAAATTGATGACGTACGCGATTCTACTCCCGAACATGAACAGGATTAGTTTCCCTCGGAAAAACGATGAAATGTGCAATAGACAAGTCAATCGAGGACGGTGTTGATGATCTGACTATATGTGGTTTACAAATAATTGGTAGGTGAAAAAAAAGAGAAAATATTGTTTTTTCTCTGCATCGATCATTTACCATCGATCATTTATTTACTTTTTTGTTTTTTTTTTAGGATTTTTAGGAAGGAGCTATGTGATGGATCTGCGATATGATGGAATATATCGTATGATTTTAATCGGAGAATTTGAGCTTCCAAGGAGCACTGGATCATGGGGTATTTTAAAGTGTTATCAGATTCTAAACACAATCCGGGTAAGTTAATAATAAACTATGTGGGATTTCATGTACATTTTCTTGTTATTAACTTGGATGTATCGTTTCTAGGTAATAGTTAATAATGGGGCTATTCGGCATCAATCCATAACAAGAATGTAAGAGCAATTATGCACGATCATCAACTCATTATTTGGATCAAATTTATAAAGATCCTTTATTACAACAATTACTTGATTATGTGTGTTCAGTAAACCTTACCCATCCCGGCCACTATTTTGCTTTCGACGAAGCATTAGAAGTTTTTGGAGTAAACTTCATTAAGCAAAACATTAAAGCAAACATAATAAATAGCGAACAATTAAAATTACAAATATCATCGGCTCAGTCTGAAAGAGATAGGGTCAAACACTTTTATCTGAATATATAGGAGACATAGTTACTGTTAATAAGGATCGCAATGTACAATCACAAAAAGAGGCTATATGGAAACTCGCTGAGGATTTAATAATTGCATTTCAGCTACCAAATCCAACAACCCATGAACTTTTTAAACATACAATGGAAATAAATGAAACAGGGCTTTTTAGGGGTTTCTCTTCTTTCATCATGTTATACAGAAGGAATAAATAGGCAAAATTCTCTCTATCGTCAGGAAATGTCAAAAGTTGAAGAAAGAGTCGTTAAAGGTCGAAGGCGGCACGATATAAATTATCGGCATTGTTAAATAATATCGATAATGGTAAAGGTAAAAAAAGAAAAATGGATAGTATAATTAGTAAAACCATTACCAATGATAACAACGAGTCTGAAAAAAACCAACCATCTCCTAAACGTAATCGCCGATCCACAAGTAATAGTGCAAAAGAAATCCTTTCACAATTACTTACTTACAGGTCTTTTTCTGATGATGATCAATTGTTGTATAAAGTTCTTCACGAACTTCTGAACTCAAAACAGATGGAATCAGACAAAATAAAAATGATAAAACCAATGTTCCATACTCCGATTAAGATACCGCCGGGTTAAACATAAGCGACGTGCATAGATTTATGATTGAAAATATATTTTGGCATTATAATCATGATATGTAGTTTTGTGCATTGAATTGCGTAATTTTTGAATAAAGATCATGTGCCAATCACTTTTGACAGATAAAAATCACTTGGTCTTAAAGTTAGGAAAAATTCTAAATTATCCAAAAAGGATAAAACTCAAAGAATGCTATTTATTTATGGTATTTAGCAAATACGATCTGATATGTCAGTTATTTTTTTTCAATAAAAATCTTTTCTGAAGGGACATGAAAAGGAATTTCTAGCAGATACGTTGCAATTACTTTTATTTATAATCAATTCACCTAATTTTTTAAACAATCTAAACATTAATAAATTATTAATCTATATGCCAGTAGTAGATTTATACTATGGCAATCATAAATCCTCCTTAATCCTCATTCAACAATTTTTTTTTTTTTTTTAAAAAAAAAAAAAAAAAAGAATTCAACCGTAACTATTATGAAAACTCTATAACCCACTCCTCAGTGATCAACAAATCTGTACCTTTTATAATAACTGCATTAGCTAAATTTGTAGTAGGCAAACCAAATTGTAATTCTCGTTTGGAATTTTTTGAGCAATCAATGCAATCTGCGAAAATATGTTTAGGTTTTAAATCAAGTCCTAATACTATGATTTTCTCAACACGAACAGAACTAATTGATTGAGCATATAAATTTTCATCATTATTAAGTACTGATAATGATTTGGAAATAAGTTTTCTCTTTGAGAATGTAAATTGAAGGTGAATGAAATGTCCTTTTTCGTAATCATAAGTTTCACCATCATCTAAATACAGAGAACCGGTTGCTTTGCCCTTTAAACAAAACAATATATATATATATGTATTAATGTTACCGAGGTGTCAGAACAAATTAAATATAAATGAATTACTCACAAATTTGTCCAATGCTACCAACAAAGTAAAAGGATCTGTACGCATGGCTGCTGAAGACCGTCTAATTCTTTGACGTTTTGGAATAATGTTTCCACCGCGTAAAAAGACAGGAATCTTATTTATTGGGGCTTCAATTTGTACTTTACCAGATCCTTGAACTTTTTTAAGAGTAAAATAGTCATAAAATATCTGATAGTATTCATCAAAATATATATATATATATATATTGTTAATTAATTTATGTTAACTCTGTAATTCTCTAGAAAATATATATCTCACCTCATTTCCTGGAAAATAAACTTCAGTAGATGTTTGGCCTTCGTTTACAATAGGTTTAACAAGTAAGGAGTTACCAACAAAGAATTGATCATCCATTGCATAAGTTTCTTCATCTTCCGGATAGACTGTAAACATAGGTCTGATACACGAATAAGATATCGAAGTTAAGGAAAGGAAATGTAAATTAATGATATTATATAGTACCTTATAATTGGCATTCCTGTGGTACTAGCTTCATGGAATAGAGTATACCATAAAGGCAACAATGCATATCTTTCCCTTATTATATCACGGATATAACCTGTATATGGATCTCCAAATAACCATGGTTCACGTCTTTTTGTATCTATATGGGCATGTGCACGAAAGAAAGGTTGAAAAGCCCCCGCTTGGTACCAACGAACCAAGAGTTCAGTATCAGGATTTCCAAAGAATCCGCCGACGTCAGCTAAATGAGCATATATATTAGGGTTAGCATATATACTAGGGTTACAGCATTTTTTTTGCGGAAATATATTTACGAAATTATAAATTGCTCGATCAATATATCGTACCTCCAGAAAATGGTAATCCAGAAATACCAATAGTCAATAACATAGGAGTTGCTATAGCCAAATGGTCCCATTTTGCGAAATTGTCACCAGTCCAAATAGCACCATAACGTTGAGAACCAGCAAAAAATGCACGAGATAGTACAAAAGGTCGACGTGGTGGATTACTGCGATTTATAAGTCCTTTAGAAGTTGCACTATGCTACAAAATATTAATTATATCAATAATTTGGTTTATAAAAGGATAATGCACAAGAAATAAAATATGAAGTCATTCTATCAATACAGAAATATTGTGCTTTATACATCGCACATGGAAAACTTACATAGGCAATTCCATAAAGATTGTGCAAGTTGCGATGTTCCCAACCACCATGATGAATGAGATCTTTTGGCATTGTTATTTCTGGGCCACTAAATATAGATGGCTTAAATTTGTGAGGAAGACAAATTTAAAAAAACAAAATTATTTATTAATAAAAGAAGGTTCATAGTAAAAATAATAATAATAATCATAATAATCATACTTCATTCATATCATTCCATGTAAATAAATGTTCAGTTGATCCCTTTTCATTTTTGTGTTAAAGAAAATAAATTACTATTTTGCATAAAAGGGTTTAGTTGCTCGAATTGTAAAATGAAATACGCTTACTTTATACTGGTCGAATGCAAATTTTTTGATCAACCATTCTTGAGCGGAAGGATTAGTGAAATCTACCCAAGAGGAGCTACCTATATTGACATAGCTTTTAATAAATATAATAAAATAAAAAAAAAAAAGCAATACAATGTGTATGTAAAAACTAAAAAAAAAATATATGCCTGGCCAACACCATCCATCGTATATTCGGCCATCAGGTTCTTTGACAAAGAGATCCAGATCTTTAGCTTCTTTGTAAATATAATAGTTGTCATCTATTTTAATATGCGGATCAACGATCGTCACCATCTACACAAAAATATTCATATAGTATTATGACAAATTATGACAAATTATGACAAATATCATCGCATCAAATGTTAAAATAAGCTCAATATTTTCATAAAATGTGTACCTTTCTGCCTTTTATACCAATATTGGTTTGCATTTTTTCAGGGGTTGGAAATTTAACAGTATCCCAGGTAAAATATTTTTTCCCATCAGTATGCTCAATATCTAACCATATTACGTCATATGGAATATCATATTTGTCAAAACTTTCATCTACTTCAGCAACATCTTCCTGGTTGAGATAATTCCAACGACACTGATGATAAGCAATCGCAAAAGATTGAGGTAATGCGGTGAATCCAGTAAGTAACCCATATTGATAAAAGATATCGGATGTTGTTGGACCAAGAAAAGCGAATACATCGATAACACCAGATTCCGAAATCCAATGAGTACTAGTTGAAGTGGGAGTAAGTTTACCAAAACCAAGCAAACTGGATAGTCTATGCTAACAAATAATATGAATAATTAAAAAATATATTAAATATATTGTAAGAACACTTCAATTAACATTAGTTTATCAGTAATGACGTTTAATACCTTATCTTCTTTATTCTTAGTTATGTCAATCCATGTTTCAGCAGCATTTAACCAAAGAACAGCAGCTGACGCACCCTTTCGATGAGCCATCATAAATGGAATGGAACCATATAGTGCCATTGGATTATCCACCTCATATTCAAACACATCCAAATTATATAAACGATAAGGATCAGAATAGGAATCGTCACCTCCTCTATAAGAGATAGTAAAATAAGAAGTGTCAATCGAAAAGAAACATTAAAAAAAAAAAAAAGTAATATATTAATTTTATTCAAATATTATATACCGGGTTTCTTTTAATGAAAGCGATGATGCGTGTTCGGGAATGCCATATACATGACTAAATCCCGGGAACGAAATATCAAGTCCAATAGATTCAGGACCTATTTACGCGAATTAAATGAATAATTATTGTTGAAATACAATAAAATATAGGCAGAAGTACATTACCATTTGGTTTTGAATCTTCTTTGCCATTAAAAGTTTCTTTCCAAAGACCTTTATCAAGATCATTTTCATCCTCTATAACTTGATCATTTTCACTATTACTTTGATCAACTAGGCCAGGTGCATCTTGTTTTCTTAAATGCTCGATATTGAGGAAACCACGATCATTTAATGTGATTATAGGTACATCATTGACTAAAAATTCGACACGAAATGGAGAATGATAAATTGAAACAGCTTGTTTTCTTTCTTTACCGAAAGATAAAGATGTGACATCAGGTTTAGAAGGGATTAGGGTATATTCTAAAGTATATGATGGATCTTGAATAAGAGCCCAATCTTTTGCTTTATCATAACGAGGTTTTAATGGATTTTTTTCATTAATTCGAATTCTTGCCGCACCAATTTCCAATAAATGTAATTCAAAAATGAAAATTAAATTATTTTCAGAATTGATAAGATCACCAGAAATTATACCATCTTTGATTATAATAGAATCTTGAATTACAGAGTAAGGAGATATAAGTGAATGATTTGCAGTTAACTTGTCAGCATAAGCTCTATTACGTTTACAAAAAGAGCTTTGCTCGCAAGTTTTAAAATCTTGCCTTTTCACAGCTGTAACAACAAGGGCTGATACGATAAAATACAAAAGATAAAAAAGATAAAATTTAGTTTTAACGGATTCTTTACTAAATTTTAAATTTCCAAATAGAAGTTTCATGATCTCGAACAACGTAAAAAGATAACGTCTAATAATTCTCTATCAGCGATTAATTAAGCATGTATATATATATGGTGGTCTGTCGATCCAACCTTTTATATATACTTTTATGTACAGAATTTTTTTTGTTTAGCGCTTTTTTTATGTTTCTTAGAGAAACTTGAGTAGTTTTAAATATTTATTAAAATACTTTAATTATCGTTATACTTGTTTCCATCCAAATTTGACATATATCCTTGTTATGCTACCCGATTCAATTATATCTATACAAATATATACAAATATATATATATTTTTATATACTGTAACAAGAATAATAAAATTAGCAAAAGAAAAAGTGACAAGTTTGATCGGCAAGAGACTGATTCAATACCCAATTACATATAACCATTTTATAAAGGGCAATCCCGGGCCGGAATGCATCGGCATTAAGCAACACACTAGCATTTTTTTTATGATCCGGTCAAAAAATGATATTCATTTGTTCAATTTTTTATAATACCTTGATATCGATCTATCGATATAGGATTTACTAATAAAACTCTCGATAAGTGAAATTTTTGTTAATGAAAGTGACTTTTTTATATGTCAATATAATTACCGGTAGTTGGACAAAAGTGGACATTGTTCAATTATTCGAATACTATAGTGTAACATATTAACTAGTATGAATATTTAAAAAAAAAGTTCTTTTATTTTGAGAACATTTTGTATAGATAAAAATGTTCTCAAAATATTATTACTATAAACTATTATAACCTATTTTATTTCTATAATAATCTCCTAAGTTGTAGACAAAAATTTTCTGATTTCAATGGTACTTTAAATATTTGACATCGGCCTAGTAAATCATGAGATATACTGTATATATATTTTAATTTTTGTAACTATTACAAATTTACAAGAAAAACTTATAGTTGCAAAAAATTAAGTATAATTTGACCAATTTTAGTGTTTCAAGTATCATTGAAATCAGAAAGTTCCTGTTTATAACTTTACTTAAAAGCCCAAGATAGATTTATATAATAAAAATATAAGCTTATTTAAAAAATAATATTTATACATTATAATTAGAACATTAAAAAATTTTTGAGAACATTATTATTTTAATTGATGATCCACGAATAAACGAGAGCCTTACACTGGGAGAATTTTTATAATAAAAAACATAATAAAAATCTTAATACAGGAATCATGATTCCTATAGTATATAAAAGTTTTTAAACTTAAATTGCTTATAGCTTTTTATTTATTCAACTAAATTTTACCGATCTTACTAACTAGCTCTACAACTTTTATTAGTCGCCCAACTTAATAAAAAATTAACTTAGGAATGCCGATTTTTATTTTTTATATGTATCGTTATAGATTTTATTAGTACAAATTCTCGTTTATTCGTGGATTGCCAATTAAATTTAGTTCACTTGAGAACAATTTTAAATCTGAATTTTACAGATTTTAAACACTGCTAGTATGTACTGGTACATGTGTATTACCTTACGTCTAATAAGAAGTCTTTAGTTGCTAGATCAATGTCAGTTGTACGTACGTACGCGTTATTTTTGCTTCCAACTGTAATAGTAAAAGCCACCATTGAATACTATTAACTTCCAACGGCTCCAATGATAACACGTGAGTGTCTCCGGGCAAAAAATTATAATTCGCGGTTTTCGGATATTTCGTTTTACAGAATATAAGTCTGAACTTATACAGTCAGACCACTGTCAGACCTCTCTAAATGCAATGCGATGGGACCATATGTAATCTGATTTAAATTTGAATTATCGGGGGGGGGGGTTTCGCGAGATTTAAAGGTTGAGCAGAAAAAATTTTTATTAGCGTATTCTTAATAGGGATAAAAAAGAACCTCGAAACTCATATACTTCTATAGTAATTAAAGTCTTATCAAAGAACAGTATTTTATTTCTTATCCATCATATGTAGAGCTGCAAACATTTAGAAGGTCCAAGGTGTACGTCACTCTTCACGTCATATAAAATTTATATATAATCATATTAAACGTCACGTCACATACGTCACGTCAAATGTCATAGTATATGTTTATTGAGTGTATTTTTTTCTTATTTAAAATCCTCCTTTTTCAAACTACTCACTTCATTTTTAAGATATTCTAATGTCTGCAGCTCTAATCAGATGATCCATCAGGAATGAATGGTATTTTTGCATTTAAAGCGAAGAAAATCTCATTTCACATCAAAACTTAGATTCGAGAACAATTTTGCAAGAAGCTTTAGAATACGGCGTTGAATTGGGGTAATTGAAATTCACCAATCACCTTTTGTGTTACAATTGATAATTTACTGGCGGTTAAGTGAGATACTGATACGCAACCATTGAGCGTTTTTGAGCTAGAGAATGTTTGAAAAGTCACTTACAGATCTCATTCGTGGCATCCGCGCAAACAAGAAAAATGAACAAAAGTACATTGCTGCTTGCTTACAAGAGATCCATCAGGAAATAAAGAGTAATGATCCCGATATAAAAGCACAGGCAGTGTCGAAACTGAGTTATGTACGTGGAATTCCTAGTGAGTTGTAATATGTTTTGAATAAAGTTTTTTTTTACCGGCATACTGCTGCAGCGATCTTCAAGCCTTTATTCTTGTTTCTTGTGTAGTTTTTCTTTTCTTCTTTTTTTTTTTGAAATCTCATTGACAAACTATCGTTTTTTTTTTTTGTAGCTTCAAATGATAGGCTATGATATGTCATGGGCATCTTTTCATGTCGTTGAGGTTATGTCATCACCAAAGTTTTCTCAAAAACTTACTGGTTACTTGGCGGCCACACAATCCTTCCGACAGGATACGGATGTGTTAATGTTAACTACTAATTTATTAAAAAAGGTAATGTTTAATAATTTCAGACACTTTATTTATTTATTATGAATATTTCAACTAATACTCTTCATGCAGGATCTCGCATCAGGAAATCATCTTGAGGTCGGTATAGCTCTTAATGGACTCTCTCATATAGTCACACCAGATCTTGCTCGTGATCTTTGTCAGGATCTTGTTTCAATGCTTAGCCATTCTCGTCCTTATGTGCGAAAAAAAGTGGTGCTTGTTCTTTATAAGCTTTTTCTTAAATTTCCTGAAGCTTTGAGATTAAGTTTTCCTCGCTTAAAAGAACGACTTGATGATTCCGATCCATGTTAGTGAAATTTTTTAACCTTCGTTATTTTTATCTTGTTCTAAACCTTCTTTTCATATTAATAGCGGTGATATGCGCTGTTGTTAATGTAATATGTGAATTGGCACGGAAAAATCCAAAGAACTATTTGTCCCTTGCACCACAATTGTTCAAATTATTAAATACCTCCTCTAATAACTGGATGCTTATAAAAATTATTAAACTGGTACTTTGTAGATTTATTTTAAGATTATTATTATTATTATTATTATTATTATTATTATTATTATTTTAGTATATATCATTGATTTTTAATGCGAATATTATTACAGTTTGGTGCTTTAACACCACTGGAACCACGCCTTGCCAAAAAACTTTTACCTCCAATTACACAACAAATACAAACAACTTCTGCTATGTCATTATTATATGAATGTATACATACTGTAATTATTGGTGAGATGTTAACTTCTGGTGGAAATTCTGATGCTTTAGCTGCAATGTGTGTCAGCAAGCTTAAAATATTTCTGGAGGATCCTGATCAAAACTGTATCCTTATTAATTTTTGTTAATTTTGTGACTCATGATAAATATCATAAATATCTCAATATATATTATTTTTAATTTATTTTTACAATTTTGAATTTAGTGAAATATGTTGGACTCTTGGCATTATCAAAAATTCTTCCAGCTTATCCAAAATTAGTAGCAGAAAATCGTGATATCATTCTAAAATGTATTGATGATCACGATATTAGTATCCGTTTACGTGCATTGGACTTAGTTGTTGGCATGGTAATATGTCATTATATACGTAAAATATTTAAATTCTTTTATATTTTTATTATTAACATTTTTTTTTGTGTTATACTTTAAAGGTTAACAAAAAAAATCTTACAGATATTGTTAAACGTTTGATGTCTCATCTTTTACCATCAAATAATAATAATGAATCATCAACACTTCCATCAACTTTGCTTGAACCAGCCTATCGAGCAGACATAATAAATCGGATTATATTTATATGTTCTCAGAATTCATATAGTAATATTTTAAATTTTGAATGGTACATTGCGGTTTTGGTAGATCTTACATATGTTGCTGGTGTTAATGTTGGTGAATTATTAACAACGCAAATAATGGATGTTGGTGTTCGTGTCAAGAGTGTACGGCAATATTGTGTAAAGGCAATGGTAGGTTTATTAAAATTTTCTTTTAAACCTTTTTGTAAAATACGAAACTTACTCATTAATTATAAATATAGCAAAGGTTACTCTCAGATTCTAGTCTTTTGGAAAATTGTCAATTCCCAGAATCTAATTCCGAAGTACTTTATGCTGCTGCTTGGATAACGGGAGAATTTTGCAGGTTATATTCTTATGTTCATCTTAATTAATTATTCAAATGTTTCTTACCCGGTTTTTATTATTATTATTATTATTATAGTTACCTGGAAACGCCAACTGATGCTATTGGATATTTTGTTCAGCCTGGTGTTACAAAACTTCCACATAATGTTCAAGCTGTTTATATTCAAAGTGTTTTGAAAGTATATGCATATTGGGCAAATAGTTTGTCTTATAACTGGGATGAGGATTCAAAACAGGAATTATTGCGGTTCACAGAAATGATAAAAGACAAAATTTCAATGTTTTGTTCTTCTACAGATTTGGAAGTGCAAGAAAGGGTAATGACTTATATTATCGCAAGCTTGAAGTGTATTATGTTTATTATATAATCGTTTACATATTTTTACATATTTTTTATCATTTATTAGGCGTACAATGCACGGGAGATATTTTCAATAATTCACCAAAATTTGTCTACGACTCACGAGACTACTTTTGATGTTGAAAATAACATATATTCCTCAACCAATAAATCTCCTAGCATTATCTCTGAACTTTATCCACTTTTTTTTTCTTATGAGCTTAACCCAGTGGCTCCTAAAGCTCAAAAGAAAGTGCCTGTTCCTGAAGGACTAGACTTAGATGCCTGGATTAATGAACCACTACCTGAATCTGAAAACAGTGAAAGCGAGGAAGAAGAGGAAAGTTATGGTTATGGATATACTCAAAAATTTGGTGGAAGTGGTGATTTGATATTTTCTAGTGGTACAGCAATTGGAAGGCGTCGAGATAGAAAATCAAGTAAAAAAGGGTATAACAGTGAAGAGGATGAGGAAACTAAGGAAAAGGTAACAATTAATTCCTTTTGTATTTAATATTCAATTTATTGTATTAATTCGTAATATATAACATGAACTTTAGCGTCGCAGAGAACGCAATGAACGTATCAAGAATGATCCATTTTATATTAGTAGTACAGGAAATGATCTATCGAAACATTCAAAATCAGATGATTTATCAAAGCGTGTTACGGAAGAAATTGATGTGGATTCTATACCAGTAGTTCGTTTAACAATGGATGAATTTATCTTTAAAAGTAATTATTACTTTAGTCTCATTCACATTATTTTGATATAATTAGACAAAAAAAATAATGTTTCAATTTTTTAGCTGATAAAAAAACCTCTAAAAAGTCTAAAGCCTCGAAAAAAGAAAAACGACATTCGCCGCCGCCCGCCCCACCGGTTATTTATACTGACATTGGTGAGATGCCAGAAAATGCTACTCTATCTGATGAAGAAAAGGATTCTACAAAGACTGGCAATAATAAGTCTACTTGGAATACAATACCAAGCCAAAGTAGTGGTATTTTAGATGTAGATTTTTCTGGTGTATCAAATGTAGATCTGTCGACACCATTAGGTGCAGATGAGAAATTTCCATCGATTGCAGTTTACCTTGCTCCCGAGGAAGTGCGAAGACGAGAAGAGGAAAGAGTAAGACGGAGGTTTACAGAAAGGCGAATAAAGCAGACACAAGAAAGTACATCTCGAGTTAAAAAAAACAAGGTTATATATATTAAGTCATACTAAATTATTTATTCTGGTTCAAATAACAGTCTTGAAAATTTTCGATAGAATCATATAAAAACATTTTTAAATAAAAAAATTTGAGCCACTTTATGTTATATGAACCAGAATATTAAATTGCACAGCGCAACAATCGTTAACACGTGTAATGCTTTAATTATCTTTTACATAGAGCGAAAAACCAAAGTCTAAAGCTTCTTTGGAGATTACACCAAATACAAAAAACACGGAAAATAAGGGTGAACAATCCTCTAAATCTAAAAAGGTGTCCAAGAAAAAGCGAACCGAAGAGACTGAAGATCGTAAGAAAAAAGGGAAAAAGGACAAAGGAAAAGTATGTTAGCACTCGCGAATTATTATTTAAAGATTATAAATTAACAAATTTTATTTAGAAACCCAAGAAGAAGAATTCAATATCAGATAATGCTACATTAGAACATCATGACAATGTAGTTGTAGATGAGGCTGCTTCAATCAAAACATTGGTGGATTCTGACGATATTCAAGTTGTATGTTTTATTTCATTATATTATTTGCGTGCCATTTATTTAAGTGCAAACGTATTAATATTTTAACGGGTGAATTATCAAAGCTTTATACCTTAAAATTAGGCTCTTCTACAGAGGTCAAGAATGAACCTCCTGCAATGATTGCAGATTTCACTGTTCGCAATAAATGTTCACACAAACATCCTCTTTCTAAATTGACATTTGCGTTTGAATCAACAACGGACATTCAATTTGATAAAGGGTTAATAGAAATAGGTGAATTACAACATGATGAACAGAAAAACGTGACAATAGAATTTAAAGTTTTGGGAATTGTTGGCGCAGGTTTAACTGTTTCTGGAAATATTGCGTACGAAATACAGGTAAATAAAAAAACACATTATTATCAGATTCAATAGTTAATTTACTATTTTAATGTAACTTAACGGCGCATAATCAAATTTGCATATATAGTCGGATGAAGAAACAAAAACAAATGCTGATATACCAATAAGATTTGAATTGCCTATGGCAGTTTTCATGTTAAACATTCCAAAAATAACACCAGAAGAATTTAAGTCATGTGTTACTAAAACAGCAGACTTTCCATTTACTGGCTCAACATCTATACGTCTAAACGCCTCAATTAATTTAATTGAACAATCATTCCAAACCGATGTGACAAGATTAATATCAATGGCAACTGGGACACATATTGTTGAACAGGTCCAGGGTGCTATAACGATGTATGGTAAGAGTGTACAAGGATACCAAGTTGCGGGATTAGCAAAATTAACCGTTGAAAAAAATATAATGTTAGTAGAAAATGAAATACCTGGCAGTGCTCAAAATACAAGTGTTCGAATTGAACTTAAATGCACAGATCAGGCATTCGTTGATGGTTTAATTAGAGAGATTGATTACTTGTTTAAAGAATTGTGATTTATCAATATTCTAAAACTATGATAGTAAATTATAGTAATTTTGGTGTTTTTGAAATTTGTTTAAATTAGTATTATTATAGTAATAATAAAAATAAAAATACTTCAAAATTGGTTATGCGTAAAAAAAATAATGACAATCTCTATGCATCAAAATATTTTGATATCAAACTACCATATTAAACGTAATAAATTTTACTAATTGCTGAACTCTTGTATCAAACAAACCGGATGGTTATTCCGTAGAAAATATCGCTATGCTTCCTGATCACGGTGTTGAGGTATGAACATTTTGTGAATTATGAAAATTTGGTTATTATTATATTGTCCTAAAAAAAAAAAAAATTTTTTTTAAGGTTTGGAAAGTCGAATGGAATATAACCGGTACCATTCTGTCTTCGTCTGGAGATGATGGAAAGGTTAGATTGTGGAAATGTAAGTTTCTTTATACGAAACAATTATTGTAATTTTTGTACAAATGGTTACATATTTTTACAATTTTTTTGTAAATCATTTTTAAGCCTCTCATAATGGTGAATGGAAGTGTATGAGTGTTATTAGTTACGAGCGACAAAACGACAATATGGAGATGTAGGAATAGTTGCATCAATTTTCTATATAAAGCGTTAACCATAATTAGCCATCGTTAGAATAATTAAAACCATGAATTAAACCGTGGTTGGAGGTAAAAAGTTTTAACCGTAATCACCAAAGTTGGCGGTAAAATTTTTCCCGTTGCATGTATCAAAAATTATTTAAGAAAGTTAATAGAAATGGGATAAATTTTTTAAGTAAAAATTTTAAACGAAAATTTCTTGAATTTTAAATTAAATTATCTTACAACTATCGAATAACAATTTTGATTTCTTGGTTTTTATACGTAAAATAAAACTTTTATAGCGCTTTTCAAATTACTGTTACTATCAAATTTCATTCATCAAATTTTTTTCGATTTTAATAAAAACTTTATTATAAACAATT
This sequence comes from Gigaspora rosea, assembly GCA_003550325.1. Taxonomy (NCBI): domain Eukaryota; kingdom Fungi; phylum Glomeromycota; class Glomeromycetes; order Diversisporales; family Gigasporaceae; genus Gigaspora; species Gigaspora rosea. Next base: position 51,804 of record QKWP01000984.1, read on the forward strand.
TATTTTCACGAACACATATACTTGTTACATTTAAAATCATTTGCATTATTTACATTTTAAAATCATTTGCATTATTTACATTTTAAAATCATTTTTTGCATTATTTACATTTAATAATAATTAAAACTATTAAAATAACTTTTTTTATTTAAATATTCTTTATTTTTACAGGATACTTCGTTTTAGCAAAAAAAAAAAAAAAAAACCAAAAAAAAAAGCCTACTCGTCCTAGTCACCACGTAGAGGTGTATCCTATGACTAGGTAAATGTCTTGACAAAGAACTCGCGAAAACTCAAGTGAGCTGGGAATTTTATCAAACCTCAGTTTTTCGAGCAAAAACTGATTAGATAACCCCTGCCGCTTGTCAGTTTTCACTTTAAAGTTCATTTTGCCGAAGACGTGACCTGCTCGAAAGGAACATGAGAAAAAAAAAATGTTTTAACAAAGAACTCGCAAAAAACTCAAGTGAAGCTGGGAATTTTATCAAACTTCAGTTTTTCGAGCAAAAACTGATTAGATAACCCCTGCCACTTGTCAGTTTATCGCTTTGAGGCTCATGTTGTCAAAACATGACCCGCTCGAAAGGAACATGAGAAAAAAAAAAAAAACAAACAAAAAAAAAATTATAGCCAATAATAAAAATGCTGTAATACTTTTAAAGATATTCTAAGGGGTGCTTCAACTTTATAAAGGTGTTTCCGACTCTATAAGGGTGTTTCCAACTCTATAAGGGCGTTTTCAACTCTATCAATATCTCTAAAAGTATTACATATTTTTACTAAAGACAAGAACGGGTAATTAAAATGTGTAAATAAATAATGTGTATTAGAGGGGAAGGGTAGTAGCGAAATAAAAAGAGACAATATCAAAAAAAAACGAATACAAAGGAAAATAAAACAAATAAAGGGCAAAACGTAACATGAGTGCAGAAGTGAGAAGTGAAAGGTTGAAAAAGTGGTCCTTATATACTGTACCTTTTATTTTTTTATCTGCCAACGCGTAAACACATGCTTCCTTATTTGGGGGATGTCTAGCCATTTTTTGGGGTCCATCACGAGATCTTCCATTTTGCAAAACCAATCAAAATTGCAAGTTTTTGTTTACACAGATCATCCCGACGAAGCAAAAAAAAAGTAAAAAATGTGAGAAATACAAGAAACGAGAGTCTAAACCTTTCTTGGTCCATTAAGAAAAAATGTCAAGGGGACGATTTTACATATAGAGTTTTCTAACTTCAGCTTTTATAGGCTCTAAACTGACCCTAACCTTAACGTTAATTTAAATTCATGATGGACCCGGTCCCCCATTTTTCTATTTTTCGGTTGATCATATGATTTGCCCGCCTCCTTATTTGGTAGATCCACAGAGATTGACCAATCAAATCGAGAGATTAACTAATCAATAACAAAACAAAACAAAGCAAAAAAAAGCAAAAAATATAAGAAATGAGTGTCTAAACTTGTTATGGAGGCTAATAAAAAAAATGTCGGGAGAACAATTTTACCTATAATTCGACGTATTTTTTTGTTAAAACCAAAATTTAGTCGGAAAGCTATTTTACAATTTCGAAAATTCGTAGAAAATTCAATGATGTCATATTTCATTTAATGTTTTAGAAAAAGATTGAAAATTGTCTTGGCTTTTTGAACATGATAATAAGTTCACAGATCATTATTGGATGAAAATTTATTAGATGTTTCATCAATTTCACAAGATCAAAAAAAATTTTCTTCATATAAAAAGTGAAACAGCGTTTGAAGAACGAGCAACTCTTTTAAGAACTAGAGCTTTTAAGTCATTACACATCAACATAATGCTCAGAACGTTAATAGAGTAGGCACTCGTTTTTATTATCGCCCTTTTCAAATTCGTGTGACCCCAAATTTTATACATATAATCTGGGAATCTGGAATAAACATTGAACAAAGATTTCTCAATATCATATGGTCAGTTTTGATTGGCCGGAGTGTAGCAACAGATATTTAGTGTTTACGCATGGTGATATAAAAGTTACATTTTTGATGTGGTTTGATCTAAAAAAATTACTTTTTTGATTTTTTTTCATATCAGTTACATAAAATTAGATCAGAACTGCAATTTGGAAATTTTTTGTCTGTCCTCACGTGTGTCGCGTAAAAAAAAAATCACTGATAAAAAAAAATCAACAAACAGACCTGCCAATTAAATAATTTTATTATTTACACAAGTATGCATTCTCTTTAACATTTTCTCTTTAAACTACAGTATACTATTTAGCAGATCTGGGTCTTTTATATGCTTTTTTAAAACTGTTGAAATGTAAGTGACCCGAGGTTTTATATTTTATGCAAATACAGCCTTTTTTAAAATATACAGATCTGTAGATTACGCAAGTATGCGTTCTCTTTAACATTTTTCTCTTTAAAATACAGCATAAGAACTGGGTCTTTTATATGCTTTTAAAACTGTTGAAATGTAAGTGACCCGAGTTTTTATATACAGTAATTTACAGTACTATAGTAATCACGCTATAACGAAATATATAGATCTTTTTCGCACCTAATTTAATTAACTTATATTTCATCCTTTGTCATATAATGTAGGAATGCACAAACCTGCCTAAACCCTCTTTCCTTTAAATTGAAGCCAATTTAGTAAGTATTTAATAAGTATATACATGTGTTACTGGAGTGATAAATCAACTAAGTAATCAAAACTATGTCAGGAGTATTAGTAATTTTACTATAATCAAATTTTATCAACGAAATTACTAAAATATCATTTTCAATTAATTATAAAGAAAAGTACAAAATTCTAAACGATTTCTCTAAATATAGTGCTTCTTTTTCTAATTTCCTTTGAGTGAAATTTTTTCATAAGAACTAGTTATGTTTGATTTTTCACAAAAGCTCTAGTAATTTTTTTGTTTGTACTTATTGTACGAATTTTTTAATAAATTTACATATTCTATTAGTTGGACGCCTAAAATTTACATATTAACATAAAATATTCGAACATAAATTTGTTTTTGAAACTTTGTAGACATTTTGTAAATTTCCAAGCAATTCCTTGTCTTTTTAATGAGTTGAATCGTTTTGAAACCGATAATTTTAATAAATATATTTATTGTTATTATTACCGTTATTAGTATAATATCAGCGGATCGGCATAGTTGGGTAAATCGACCAATCATGATCGAGGATTATCAAAAAAATTTTGCTCGAAAATTTATTATAGAGCGAATTTACACAAAAACGACCTTTTTAACCAGCTTTGCATTTATAATTAAGTACGTAGAACATTATGAAATTCATGTATTTAATTATAAGCCAAAAGTAGATTAAAAAGGCCATTTTTTTGAAAATTAGCATCTAAATTTACCCTTGATAGTTACCAACCCATCTTACAATGCCCAACCCATCCTAAAACACCCGAGTATTTCAACAAATGGTAAAAGTACTTCTTTCTACAGCTTAGCATAGCTCTTTTATTGGATTTTTTTGGGTTTTTAACTTGTCTAGACGTCGAAGAAGCCCTTTTGTTAGTTGTAACAAGTGCTTCATTTGTTAGTTTTTCAACGTCACTTAGGAGCAAATTTTCGTGTAACAGTTTATTGAAAAAAGGCCCAATTATGCCAATCCGCTGATATGTAAGCTATAGTAAAATTATTAGCTAGACACTTATAAACAAATTATATTTAAATAATGTATACTATATACTGTATTATTAAATATATACAACCATTATATATTATATTAAAATAATTAATTAGTTATATTTAAAAATTTGAAATTTAAAATATTTTCGCTCCGGCCTCACAATGCTACGCATTAACCTAGTGTTTAGAATTATTTTCGAAAGTTCAAGTAAAACATTATCACTTATTAATTGAATGTACAGATATAAATGGTTTTATGGCGATAGAAAATATTTTGCAAATTATTATTTCTTCATGATTGATAGAAAACCCTCCAAAATTCCCAATATTTTTAAACCAAACCTACAACCAATTCTTGTGTTTACGAGATACAGTATTGGGAAAAGTGAAGATCTAAGAGAAATTTTGAAAATTTTTACTTTTAAACAAAATAATCAAAAAAAAAAGATAAAATTAGGGATTTTTGATGATTTTCGATGATAAATAAAATTTTATAAAATTTATTTATTTACTTTAAAATTTTTTAATCCTCTCCCTCTCTTATTAAGAAGCAATATCTATCAACAATCTGATCCTAAGAACATTACTTAAAAGTAAAATTTCATTATTTATTACTATATATGAGTGACGGAAAGAAAAAACTCGTAGTCATCTTTTTGAGTATATACTTCTAATAAAAATATTCTAAAATTTTAAACACTTATTATTTTAATATCATTTGAATTGTCTTAATGAGCTATATAATACACCTATTGTATAAGTGAAATTCAGAAAATTGAAGGGTATTATTCTCGATGAATGCAGTATACTGTATATTTTTATGTTTAAAATCTTTGTTATACAAGCGAAAACCTGTAATTTCGGTTTTTGCCGGCTCTGCTTTCTGATCCGACTCCTGATAAATTTAAATTAATAACTGTAAAATCATGTTTTTCAGGATTTGATCTGTAAAATTAATTTCAGCACTTATATAATATCTTTGCTAGGGATATTATGTAGTCTGATCTTAGACTACAGAACTGCGTTTAATATTAAGACTAGTTTTACAATTAATCTGCACGGTCTGGATTATAATTAGTATGATTGGTCAATTTTTAATTGTTTTCCTTATCCATAAATAATGACGTTCTGGTATTTTATTTAACATGTTTACGCGTATTAATTACACTTCTTAGTTTTAAACCTGTTTTACTCGCGTTCATCTTTTTAAGACAATTGAAACACGCGATTTAAAGAAAATACAAGAAGCAAATGTTGAAGCACTGGTATTTTATTTACTCATATTGTCTGTATATTTACATGTTTACTCGTATTAATTACACTTCTTATTTTTAAACCTACTTTACCCGCTTTCATCTTTCCAAGACAATTGAAACATGCGATTTAAAGAAAATGTAAAAAGCAAAGATTGAAGCACGAAAATAAGTATCAATTAATGTTAATGTGTCGAAACCAATGCTTTTTTTTGGAGACTTGTGGTCTATTGATCTTGCAGAAGGGATAATTTCCTCTGAACTGTTTTTAAAAAGAATCGATAATATTAATGTGTCGCAATTAATTTTTTTTTTTGCGGACTTGAGGTCTACTTATCCTAATTGAGTGTCTGTTATGAACCTTCCTCAAACTGCTTTAAAAAGTATTAATATTTACACGCTTTCAATCGTTCACCTAACGTTCTGATGTATTTATACAAACATTTGAGATGCAAAAGGTGTTATGAACTCAGTAATATTAAAATGTTATGAATAGGGTTCACATGGACTAGTTTGTTTGTTAGCCAGAGTACCAAGGTTAAATGTAGTCGTATCATTTTTTTGATACAGTATGAGTGAAATTATATCAAATATGTTTACGAAGGCTAGTGTTTTTGGGTAGGCCAAAGGTATTAGTAATATTCTTCTACGAATCGTGAAATTAATCGGGAGTATTCAGCATTGAAAGTGTGGAATATAGATATATATAGAGTATCGGGAGAACTTTATATACCTTTTGTATTCACTGAGTTGATTGTCTTATTGTACTTTTATACTAACTCTCACTTTTTTATTTTTTATTTATTGTCAAAATAAAAAACGAGAAAAATTACAGTCTCCATTATCTATTAATTCAAGTACTTCACCAGAATTGTTAAGTCCTTAAGGAAGAATTTAAACATGGTGTATGTAATTTTGATTCATTTGTCAATAATAAATATATTAATACTAATACAATTTTATCCAAGGCTGTACGAATATTCGCTATATACCTACGTACTAGAGACTTACAAGTAATATTTGAGCCAAATTTTATATATAGTAAACCCAGTCACGAGATATATAAACAATGCGAGCATGCAAGGCATGCCTACAAGGGTATACTTAATGTTTAACCCATGCTCCCAACCCTAACTTACAATCCCTTTTTAATAAAATTGCTTATTAAAATATTTTTATCCTGATTAAAGAAATAATATCCTTAACAAATAACATAAACAGCCACACAGAATTTTTAAATTGTGTATATAAAATTGAATATTGAAATTAAAAACCATTCAAAAAATGAACACCCAATTGATAGTTAAATTTCATGAAATCATAAAACGTTAAATTGTGAAAAAACAGAAAACAACTGATTGTGCCTTATTACAGTATCAAAAAACCCTAAAGACCTGGTATACTATAAACTTATCCCAAACTTCACACAAACTTAATGTACCTCGATTTGAGACTCAGATCTGATCTGGATCTGATCTAATAGAAGACTTCAGAAGTCCAATTGAACATGTACTTTTCACTAACAATTGCCAGAAAGTAAACTATATTGATGAGGATGAACAAAAAATGGACATGGATACATCTGATTATAATAATAATAATATATTTCTTTTATCTCGTATATATCTTAACCAGCCTTGTTATCTTGCTAAGGGCGTTCTCATGCGGTATGACTGTCCCGAACCTTTTTGGCCTTGTTTCGTAACGGAACGTCCCATCAATTTCTTATTTTTAATTTGAAAAGTAATAATGAGATATGTTAAAATTAAATTAAACTTTAAACAACTTTATTTAAGAATTGAAAGAAAGTTGTTTTAATAAATTTTGAGTTTATTGCTATTTTTTTAAAACCTCATATTTGTCTTAAATCTGTCCCGACCAGTGTTTAAAATTCAGATCTAAAACTATATGCACAGCGTGCATGAATTGGAAAGGTTTTGAGTGCACAAACAACCAACTTGTTGCACATGTGTGCATGTAAAAAAAATTTTTTTATGCACATATATTTTTATCACACATGTCCTCATAATATTTGCTGCCATGTAATGTGAATTCACTCTTTAATTATATTAATATTGAAGGAGTAAAATCTATTTCAAGTTCACTTTATAAAAATGCTACAATTGCCTCTTTGAATCTTAGTAGCAATATGATTTCTGATAAAGGTGCAAAAATATTAGCTGATTTGCTTAGTAAAAATACCTTTTTGACTCATTTAAATCTTAATGGAATCAAATTGGTTTTGAAGGTTTAAATACATTAGCAAAGGTCCTTGGCAAAAATTTGACTCTTACCCATTTGGATATTTATTTTAATTGTTGTGTATGAATATTCTATGATTACATTATTGTAATGGTTTGTTATAGATTATTACTACATTTTTGAGACTTTCTTGAATTAATAAAAAAAATCATTATTCCTACCAAACTAGAATTTCATATGATCATACTTAATTTATAATCCTCAATTCAGCATCAACTCCAATAATTAAAATAAAAATGATATGTAATATCATACTTAGTATGTTCCTGGTTTTAGTGTGATTGTGTTGCACAGCTACCCTAATTCATTTCTGTTTACTTACAAACATTTACTATCGATTATTCATATATTACTGTATAATTTATAGTAATAGCAATAGTAATTGCTTAAATTAAAAAAGTAGTAGATTTGCAAATTACAAATTATTATCATTATAACTAATATCATTAATATATATTATTAATATATTTTGTGTAGTGAAATTTAAAGTTCTCTCATGCACATAATTTTTTGTGCATAAAAATTTAAAATGTTTTGTTGCACATAAATTTTTGTGCATTATTTTTATAAAATTTTAGATGCACATTTGTGCACTTAACTTGTTAAAATTTTATGCACATAAAAATATATATGTGCACATGTGCATCGTGTGCATGCCAATTTTAAACACTGGTCCCGACTTTACCCCAACTGTCCTGTGTACAATACTGTTCTCAAGTATTTCCTTTAATGGACTCAACAAAGAAAATGGTTGGCCTGTTTGATCAAACTGGTCAATCAGATTCTTTATCGAATTCATGAGAAAAGTACTTAAGAACGCCCTAAATATTATAAATAATATTTTCACCGCACAAATAAATCAAAAAATCGGTTATAAATGATGGGCTAAACCACCAAACGTAAGTAGTCCCTTCGAGTCCGTCATCGCTAATTATCGAAATGTAAGCTGACCTACACCTATATGACCTCTTCGAACCAGCGATATTAACACATTTCATCACATCGGACATAATACGCGTGATAAACTTTAATATCTTTTTTTCAATCAGGATATTCAAGACTTTCTGTAGTAATAACCGATACGGTAATCCACCATATACACTTTTCGTGCAAAATACCCAGTTTAATCCCATACATGAATACAGACTTCTTATCACACACATCACGAAATCATCTCGTGTAATTATAAGTTTTGTTGGACATGTAAAAATGTTTATTATCGTATTTTCGCGAAATAACGTTCACCTGCACAATAATTTGTGTATATGCGCGTTATTTAGATTACGTGACATGAGCATTATTTTGAGACAAAAATAAAATTTTTCTTAAACCTGTCTGATATATCAAATTATTTGAACTCTAATGTTGGGTACTTGTTATTTCGGGACGCGCGTAAGCGTTATTTTGAAACATGCATGCTATCTTTAGGGACACGATTTTCTTAATAACGTCCATGCCCGTTATTTCGCGAAAATACGTAAACAATAGATGAATCATATGACTACGCACCCTTTCTCTTTGCTAAACAATCACTATTGACGTTCTCACTTGTCTGCTTAGTCGATTGGTGATTTTATTCGGAACTTTTGGAATTTTTCCAAAAATTTAGCGCTCGTATTTTAGGTTCGTTCACTTTCTACATCAACATTCAACTAGTAATAATTTTGTGTAACAATTCTCCGAAGTTTCAAAATCAGGTGAACAATTTTTTTTCTTTCAAGAATGTTGTCCCTAAGAACTAAAGCAGCAAATATCGCTCACAAAACTACAGTTTTCACGTTATTTGATATCACAAGTGAGCTTTAGTTTTACATGTTCAAAAGACCCGCGCCATATTGAACAAAATACTCATTTATTTATTATTAATAGTTTTTGGTTTTGTAGAGATAGGTATATGGTTGAATCAAAGACGAACACAAAGTAGAGAATTGACTACACGAAGAGAATTGGTTTGTAACTCATTATTCGTTTCGATGTATTTGTTGGTCATCCTTCGAAATTCTAATAAATTCTTTCCCAAAAGTTAAAAATCTTTTGTTTGATTTTGAAATAACAAATTATCTCAGGAGATATCATTAGAATCTACATAGATGATGATAATAAATCAAGTGAAAAATTGGATTCAATAGTTGAATTCAATGGTTGGACTAGTGTAATAACCCATGTTTCTCATGCCGCAAATATTTGCTTGGGTCAACCTAAAAATGTGTATTCTAATATTTTTGATATAATGTTTAAATAAACTACTTCAATGTCACCAACAATATGATCGCGTATGGCTAACATTATCCGAACTTAGTACCGTAAAAGATCATATACGAGACCCGGGTCTCTTACATTCCATAAAAAAAGTAAAAAATGAGGGTGGGTCTGATTTATGGAGGGATCTTATATATGACCTTTTACGATATTCCCTAAACAAAAGTTACGTCATTGAGTTTAAATTTTAAAACGCTGCCTTAATAATCTGATCGTTGATTGTATAATGTCAAACGAAATATAACTCAAATGTTGCCAAATACTTAAGAAATTGTATATTTATAAATGCAACTAGGCTTGATATCTGATATTGTTCAACTAGTCGATTTTAGTTGATTATTATTTAGACTACCTAAAGTCGATTCTTTTGAGATCTATTAATAAAGTATACATTCAAATTTAGTTTAAATGAGATTTTTCGACATAATTTTCTACTATTAAGCGAATCGAAAGAAACGTAAGCTTCTAATTTTTGAACATAGGTTTTGTCGATAAAAATTTAAACTCAATTATGTAACTTTTTTTTAAGGGAGATTGATAGTTGGGACAAATGGAAGAGAATTTCTGAAACTAAATGTCTCAGACACTCTGGATTTTTTTAATTTACTGCAAATGCTCGAAATAACGAGCAGATGCTCGTTATTTCGAATACACCCATGCGCATTATTTCAAGACAAAAAGTTAATTTCAAAATCAGATTGTTACTATATTATAAATTCATTGATATATTACGAGGCGCGCGTTATTTCGGAGTCATTTTAGGGGCACGATTTTCGCTATTTCGAGAACCTACGGTAAAATTTGTATTTTATTTAATATATAAAGGTTTTATTAAATTTAGGCTATTGTTGCTATCGTTAATTCAGAGTTTAGATCTGGATAAAGTTTGGTAGCACACTCACGAAATTGTAACGTGATAGTCAAAACAGATCAGACGCGTTTTGTTTCTAAATAAAAATTTACACGTAAAATAAAACCAATAAAGCCGTTCTATAGTTAGACCAGAGTTAAATGACTTGGCGTCTGTTAAGGCTGTAGGTGATTTTCTTAGTTATCCCTGTTTAATTGGTCAGGTGAAACTTTTTTATTGGTATATAGCAAATATTTTGTTCAATCAGAACGCCCTATTTACTTGCCTAAAAATATTATTATAAATTCTTACCAATTTTTTTCTGATAAAATATTAAAGGATACAAATGTTATCTGGAATAATTACGTTTGAACAATTTTATGCATACTACTCTCCTTTCAATAAATCGATAAAGCCTTAAACTTTCAACAGGTCAAAAAAACTAATACAGTAAAACTCGGAAAATAAGCACTTACTGTGAATAAGCACATCAATAATAAAATTTTATGTTCTGTAAATAGGCATACTCAGTGTAAATTATTGCATGATACAGCCGGATCTTCAAATAAGTTTACGTTCTATTAATCACGCGATGTTATTGATTTCAAATAACCAGTGAATAAGCACTAAAAATGGGAGCTGATTTTCCGAGTTCTATGATACATGCTATTCATCATTTATACACAAAGCTTTAGATTGAATTATAAAATATTTTTATTATATTATTATTTTAAATTAATATATATTAAGTTATAATAATACAGGTGTTTTTTTTATTTATAAATTTAGGCTTCGTCATTTTCACTTACTTTTCCATTAGTCGGACCAACAACGGTCGCAGTTTTGTTTTTATACCAGTAATATATAAATGTAGCTATCGATAATAAAGTAGCAAGTCCTAAAGTAATTCCAGCAATAGCAGGACCACTTAATGCTAATTTATGGTAACTTCCACTACCACTACCACCACCACCACCACCACCAGAGCTACTGGAACATTCATTAGTTGGAGATGCAATATTTTTATTTAATACCTGAATTGTATTAAGTAACTCTTGACCATTGTCTTCCGAGATTTCCCAAACGGCCATTCCTCTTAATCCTTGTTGTTTTGTATATGTGGCTTTTATGTATAAGGATTTTGGATCATCATAAGAAATGTAAATGCTTGTATCTGAATTATATAACCATGGTGTTTGTGTAATATTGTCAAAATTACGTTTCCAAGAGCTGCTACCTTCCAAAGTGCAACTTAAAAGACCTTGCTGTCTTAAATTTCCCCAAGACCATATACCAGAATAACTAGAATTAGCACCAGGACATGAATCTGCAGACATTTGATCAGATTGATCACCTTCAGGAACATCAGGATCACGTTTAACATATTGACTTGTTGACATTGGTTCTAAAGCAGTTTGTGCACGTCCCATAAATTCAACTCCCATAACGATTTTAGAACTTGGCATTCCGGCATTCATCCAATTTGAAATCGAACTTTTGAACGATGCACGGTTAGTTGTTGAATCAGGAATATCAAAAGGTGCATTTGGTCCTGTAAATTGTACCCAACTCTCAGTATTTCCATCAGAGACACTAACATCATATGCCTAAAGTAAATATATATATATATTAGATGATAGAAATATATTACAGTAAAAACAGAGCATTCAAAGGTCTGCAAATTACGAATTTTGATTGGTTGTTATATTGTAGGTCATTTTATTCAATATTGATTGGTTGATCAAAAATAAAAAGTACGCGCGTAAAACCAATTAAGGGTGTTCTCAAGAAGCTCATAATGCAAAATGCTGATTTTAAATTCCAGTCAGAGTAACTATATGAGCGTCAAAAAAATATCTCATCTGGTAGAACACCCTAAATGTTTCCTTCAGACTTTCAATGATTTCTATCTTTCCAGTTAATTTTGTGATAGTGCCTGATAGAAATTGTTATACGATATATAACAACTTACCCGGGTAATCCGAGTAATTTAATAACACCGAATAAAGATTTTCTCAACGGGTACGATCCTATAATTAAAATTAACATATCTTACCATGATGTTAACCCAGTCCACTAATTTAGCGAAGGGACTCACGTCACTTATTGTACCATTTGGACCATCAAATGGTGAAGTTGGTACTGCCAATGTGAGCAACTTGTCATTGCCTAATGCAGCGCGCAGTTCTGTTAGCAATGTCAAAAAATTGTTAGCATCATCCTTTTGATTTACTGCATTGCATATCCTTCCTTGTCTTCCTGGATATTCCCAGTCAATATCAACCTTTTAAAAGTAATAAAATTTAAATTAAATAAAATTTTTTAACTTTTGAATTAGCCAGACAACTCTATCAGATCATGTGACCATACCATATATGCTGCGGTCAGTTTGTGCAACATGAATATGCTTTAGAAATTCCCACGGCTAATTCGTTCGATAGAATTTAATTTAAAATTCTTACCCCATCTAAGTTGAGTTGATTTATTATAGATACAGTAGCATTTATGAATGTAGTACGTGATGCGGCAGTCGAGGCTAATGTACTGAAATATTGACTACCTGTCCATCCTCCGACTGAAAGTAAGACCTAAAATAAATAAACTTTTTAAGTATTCATAGTTTTTATGGATTTTTGTTTTTTATAGAATTTTAGAAGAAAAAAAATAATACCTTCACTTTAGCTACATGAGCATAAGTTACCAATGCGCTCAACACAATCCGTGTTTGATCATCCAGAACCGGATTGAATTGATCATCGACGATCGCGAACGCTATAAAAAAAATACATATTATTTCAGATATGATATTCCATTCTATATATTACAGGAATAATTTTATATGAAAAGATGTACCAAAGTTCACATGAGTTATTTTAGTCCACGGTAAGTTATTTTCGGCTAAAAAGGAACGCTTCCAATAAGCATAATAAACAACAATCACTTTATTACCATTAGTAGATACTGAAGATGCTGATTTCGGGTTGGCACTTGGGATAGCACTCGGAATGGCACTTGGGATGGCACTTGGGATGGCATTTGAGATGGCACTTGAGATAGTATTTGTGGTAAAAGCTGCAGTAGGAAGAGTATTAGTAGGATTGGAGCCTTGAATTGGTGATACCGTTGTTTGTGGATATACAAGCTGAATAGTATATATTAAATATATAACTACAAAAACTAAATTGGACATCATTATATTATGAAAGAATGAATAACAATATTTCAGCATTCACATTTGTTAATGTGTAAGGATTAATGTGTAAAGGTGAAGGGTGTCGGTATTACGTAAAGAGAGCTTAGGAACGTATTTATGTTTTTATGTTTTTTCTGATCACCATTTATGATATGTTGTGAACTGTAATATATAATTTAGCGCAAATTGGGAAATCTAATCATTTACACGCGATTTAAATTGGTGCAACATGTGATTAAAGTGTTTAACTTTGTGTCACTTAAGTATCACAAAACAATGCCTTTTTCTTCAGCCAGGAAATAAATTATATTTCAAATTTCTCTGACAAGGTGTAAAAAAAAATTTTATCTCAAATAAGCGTAGTGACGTTGCATGAAAAAGGCTTCACGAACGACATTGTAAGGTGCTTCGCGAAAGAATGCCTTACTGCGAACTATTATCTATTTTTGCCCAAATTAAGGTTAGTTTGGGCCAAAAATAGATAATGGTTCGCACCTCTATACTGCAAGTGTTGTATGAACAAAGATCTATGGGCATTGTTGTACAGTACGATACAAAATATTTTCCAATCAGGTTTCTACATTTTCTATATTCGAAAAAGTTTTTCAATAGATCTACTGTATACTGTAAATTTACAGTATTTTCAATAATAAAGATAGTTTCTATGGAAAGTTCTTAATATTAATCCTAGTTGCAGATTATCGATCTTGATTATAATTTGAGCAAATAAATCTTGTTATTGTTCATGTGATATGATCATGTAAAAATTTTTTGCCTTGATATTTTTGTCATAAAATGACATCATCATTTATGCAAAATGTCACGACAAAAAATTTCACATGCTAATATAATATGAACAATAACATCGATATTGGACATACGAAAATAACAGGGAATTTTTTTTATCGGAGTTAATGTCACTCATGTGCTGCTACGCAGCACATGTGAGTGACATTAATTTCGATAATAATTCCGTTATTTTTCATCGTACGCTATAGATATAGTTTTAAAAATTTTAAATCTTAAACAAGGTATCTTGATAATTATCTAACTAATCTGATAAAATTTTTTTTTATGAAATTTATATATATATATATATACAGTATATATTGAATTTGAGTAAAAAACTTTTTTTATCAAATGATTGATAAATAAATATTTTAGAATAGGGTGAAACCTGAGTTGCGAGAAAGTGAAATCCGCATTGTAGATCGTGTTAGGGTGAAATCCGCGTTTTATAATGTTTTTTATTATATAAAAGCGGATTTCATCTTCATGTAATAGATCTCACTCAGGGACGTGTAAAACTTAATTTGGATATCAGATAAATTTGGATAAAAAATTTTTTAATATTCAAAATTTGAAAAAAAGATTTTATATAAGTTATCAAAACTCATTATTTGCGCTCACAAATAAATAATTTTGTTGCCAGTTACTACATTGGTAGGATAATACTGTATAATATATTAATAGGGTGTCCAGAATGCTGCTAATGATAGCAAATTATGCTTGCTAATGATATGAAATTATGCTTTTAATGCTAATGATTTTTTTTTTAAAAAAATTTTTTAAAATTAATAAATTTTATAGTTTTTATAATGTAAAATTTTAAAAATAACTATTTACGAATTATATTCTAATTTTTCAATGCAAATATCAATGTAATAATTATAATTATCGTCATTGATAAAATGCGCAATTTTGATTGTTATTATTAAATAATATGTAATGTTTATTACATTTCTGTGGTCTCATGTCTGCATCACGAATTGACCTGGGTCATTTCACGATCATTGAAAATCGAGAAATAGCACGTGTCAATTAAATAACGCGGAACATTCTCATCTGATTTGTTTCATCGTATGATTTTACGGCTATCTTAAAATAATATGAATATCAAATCCAGTATACTCATATAAGTACTGTACAATAGCAGTACAAGGTTTTGCTGACACCATCCTAGATGGCGGCATGTATTATATGAAGTAATGAGATTTTTTAGATTCTGTACCACATATATATATATAATAGCTAAAACTGCAATTTTTGTTAAAAATTTAGTGATACTCTATCTATTATCAAAATTATGCTAAAATTTATGCTAGAAAATGTAAATTATGCTGAATTCTGTCGCTAGCATAATAATGCTAGTGAACTCGAATTATGCTAAATTATGCTAATAGCATAATCCCGGACACCCTATATATTAATAAAAAATTTCAAACTGTTGTTTTGAAAAAAAGCGATATAGAATTATGGTTATGATTTTGCACTAATGATTTTGCACTAAGTCACCGCCCTAAAACAATTTGGCTACCAGCGATAGGATTAAGGTTGAAATTTTTTAGGGTGGTGACACTAGGATGATTCACAAACACAATCTTATTGGTCAAATCACATGCATAAAGACCTATTTTTATTGGTCAGATCACATGCGCCTTTAAAATTGGGCAAAAATTTGGTTCACGTCCCTGGAATCATAATATTTTTATTTAAAAATTTTAAAAAACCGATCGACCAATTGGGATGTAGGATCTGGTGTTCCTATGCATAATGATAAATAATTTATTCTGCAAATATATATGTTTATTCAAAATTTTTTTCGTCGATCTTGTTACCGTTATTGAAGCGAAGAACTTATATTTCTATGCACTTTGATGACCGAAATTACGCATTTTCCGTCTGTAACGCCCCTGATCGTACGACCAGATTTTTCAAGGCGTAAAAGAGGTTTTATATAGTATAATATATATTAGATATAAGAACCCGATTCCGATTTCAGTTCTCGGGGTCCTGAGCATTTTTACTTAGAGTACCCGATCCCGTTTACTTAGTACGTTTTTGAGATAGAGCACCCCGTTGAATTTCCCCCGGTTAAAATTAGAAATTCTCGTTTTTTTTTTTTATAAAATTAAAATTTCAAAAGCTATTATATCTAATAAAAATAACAAAACTTTTTTATATTTGATATGTTTATTATAACCGTTATATTTATATACATTTAATTAAAACTATCAAAATTATTGAGATATTGATATAGGGTCAAAACTTTTCAACCATGTATATATATTCAATATTGTGCAATAAATGAAAAATAATTATAAATGTGAAAACCTTTCTTATTCACAATAAAGTTATTTCTTTGAATCATCTTTCAATCAAGCTCATTAAAAGTCAAGGGCCGAATGCTAATAATTTTTTTAACGATAAATAAGAGTGAAGTTAAAAGTAAAAAAAAAAAAAAAAAAAATAGTTCGTTATATAGTTAGTTCTTATTGATTAACTCGTGATCGTTAAATCTGTGAAAACTCTCCAAACCGGTTACCAAATGAATATGGCTCAGTTAAATAACGCTCTAATTTTAAAGTTTTAATTTTGAATGTAAAAAACATTGGGACTTTCAGGCATTTTGCGAAACCTAGTAAATATACTATTTGGGTTTATACCTAATCCCTAACTATTGAGTTTGAGCCGCAACCCTAGTGTGGGACGTGTAAATTTCATAAAAATTTTGATTTTATCGTTGAAAATTACACTCAAATTATACAAGTTTTGGTTTTTTTAATTTGTCGTTTTTTTTTTTTTCCAAATCCACATTGATTGGTTTAATAAATTATGTCTAAAGTTGATAATGACGCATCCTCATCCCCAAATCCGTTAATATCGATATGGGTTCTTCTAGAGGGCAAACCAAGTTCCGTGGAAATTCATGTTAAGCCAAACGATTTTATATCACAATGTCCTAATTTAAATGACTTTAAGCAGATTCTTAAGCAAGAATTTGAGGCTCTTAAGGACGTAAGTCCGGGTGAGATTGAATTTTTCTCTGATAAGGATCGAACACAACCTCGTCTCGGTGGTGTGTTGCTAGAGGGCCTTGTTACAACTGATTCATGCCCACTTATCGTTCGATACCCGTTGTCCACATCGAGTAGTAAGTATAATACGTTTTCATGTATTTATTTTCCTATAATGTCTAATACTCATTTATCTTCAATGTAGTCGTAGTAACTTATAAATCAGAGAACAGAAAAGTGAAATGCGTACTGCCACACTCTAGCGGATCTTGGGATTTGCTACGAAAAGATGTTATAAAGAAATTCAGTAAATTATCAAAATTCGTGTATACAAAAGTGGGTGACCTCTATTTTGAAATCTCTGAAGGTAATCACGAAGAAAATCTTGATATTAAGAACGAGTTTCAGTTTAACAAGCTCGTGAAACAGATCGAAGAAAAAAAGAAAAGACGTGTTCTTCCCGACCTTATAGTCCAAATTAAGGGTATGTTTTTATATCTTGACCTGGTACGAAGAATGGTTTAAATATCCTAATTCAAACTCAATTAATAGATAAGAAACCTTATAATTAATGGGACATCAGAGATGTATTCAAAAATGTTTTGCATCAAGATTATGATGGATCATTTGGCCAAACATTTAATTTAGATGAACTCCCAAAATACAATTCGATTACCGAAGAGGAGATGAAATTCTTTATTGAAGGTATCAAAAGAACGTTGAAAGTATTCAAAGACAATATCAGTGTTAATGAAGCAACTGTTCGGGAATATATATCTATTTTCATGAAGGCTGCAATTAATCACATTCAAGCGTTTACGAATAATTCAGCACAATTATACGTAAAAGTTGATCTTTATGGATCCAAAGGATATGGTCCTGTTGATTATTTAGTGAAACTCGACGATTTTGCGGTGCTAGTCAATGTGGCCAAATTGGATAATATCCCTAAAGGAATAGCTCAAAACATCATGCAATTGCACAGTGCATCAGAGGTAATTCCATCATTTGTTTTTATTTATTTATTATGCTTAGGGTAACCCTAATTATCGGTGTATATTTTCAGAGTTTATTAGGCAAGCGTAAATTAGAACAGACGGATTTTGAATCATCACAACAACAATTGTTTGGAATTGTAACAACAGGGGTTTGTTGGCGTTTCATTCGCTGGACTGGTTCTCCGGAAAACCCCAAAGTTGAAATCTCTCTCCAATATAATTGTAATTTTGCAGGGGAGATGCAGATTGAAAAAGAAATAGTTTCTTATATTGTTCGTATACTAGAAAATCAAAACGATATGTTAAAAAATAACTCAAAACATGTAAGTAGAGACTAAAGCAGGCAAAATAGTATATGATGGAATAGATTTATGTTACTCTTTCTTTTCGAATTTTTGAATAAGAAAGTTTTTTTGTAACAATTATTAATAAAGATGGCTTCCCTTTGAGAAATTTTCACGTGGTTTTCGTACTATTTTTTTCCGCGAATCAAAGGATTTGAAACATCGTTTCACAATAATATAACGAACGCTAGTGTCAAGCAAATGCTAACTTCAGGCACGACTTCTGTCATTTGATGATGACGCAGTTATCACCAAAAGAACTCGAATTATTCTGTTTGTTCGGTCATCGTAAGCCACCGGATAAAACCGTTATTTAATGCTACGTACTCAGCCAGATAAAATGAATCATTTTCCAATAACTATATATTATCTGGATCGACACGGATCAGCCCGACGAAACAAAAACAGTAAAAAATACAAGAAACGAGTGTCTTAACATAACTCAGGGCATTAACAAAAAATGTCGGGGAGGCAATTTTACTATGTATAAAACTAGCTCTTACTCTAACTTTAATCAAAAAAATCAAAATCATATGACCGCACACGACTTTAAAACGTTTCTCCCAAAAAAAAAAAAAAAATTACAAATGCGTTACCTTGCAGAAGTCTAATTTTTTGTTAATATGAGTGCTGCAAGGTTGTAATTTCGGTTTTTACCGGCTCCACTTTCTGATCCGACTCCTGATAAATTTAAATTAAGCACAATATGAATTATGTAAACTCAATTCATATTACATAAATACTGAAATAGATTATAATTTACAAATTTAAATCTATATTATATATATAGTTATTTATATATATTCAAATGTATAATTGGAATTATACTTTATTACTGCTTGCTAGTAAAATTGAGATTTATGTTCTCATGAGAACAAATTTATTTAATAAAAATTTATTTATGTTCTCAACTGTAAAAATTATTTCAGAAAATATCGAACATCACTTCTTTTCGGATAGTTTTCAATTTATTCTATCTGACATGAAATTATATTGAGAACATATTTTTCGAGTATTATGTTCTCAATTTTTTTTTTTTCATAGAGAACGTTTACAGTTCTCAAATCTGAAGATATGCTCTCATGAGAACATGAGAACATAAGATTTCGAACGTTATCACTAATTACTTTTTTGCTAATTATACTGTATATTGTTTTTATAAAATTATTATTGAAAGTAATATTGTAGATCAGGAAGGTGGTGACAACGGTGGTTCTTATCCAATTATCACATATTTCAACGGAAAAATTGTTTAACCACAATACTGTTTAAAAGCATGATACAGTTGACCCTTGGAACAAACGCTGGTCATGAACGATATTTTAGAGAAAGTCTATTACAGTATTATAAATGATTACAGGTCTAAAGCTGCTTCTACATCAACTATTGCTTTGATATAGAACCATCTTGGCTATCACTTTAACCAGATCCAAAGCAAGCTGAAAAAAAGGTAAATTAAGGAGGGGATTAGAACGATGTCTTTATGGAAATTATTGCGATTATTTCTTTACGAGAAATTTATAATAATAATAAAAAGGAAATTTATTTCATTACATAAGTGGGTCATTTTTATCTACAAGCGATACTTATTTCAAAATTTAAAAACTTGGTGCTGTTTATATCCAAGATTTTTCAATACACCACCAACAGGACCTTGCGATAAATCTCTCGCCTTGTCACCGCTTACGTATCGAATCATCCTAAAGTTTATATCATCAATAATAAAGAAAAAGCTATAGTATTATAGTAAATAGAATAAATTTATAAATGGTTTACCCTTCTGGTCCACAAACGAGTATAAGCACATCTTCTTGAGGTCCAGGAATAAAGTTTTTAATTGCATTATGAGATACATATCCAACCCCCTGTGTCCATAATTCATCATTAGGAGGTTGATCCAGAGTGTAAAATATTTTTAATCGATCAGGATGTTCTTGAGATAATTGATCTAATTCTCGAAGAAGAAGAATATCTTGTTTGGTAACATTTGCATAGATCATATATAATTTTGTTTTATCATCAGGATTGCACAGAATATGGTTTATTAATTGATACCTGAATGATAACACCTGCTGTCAATATACTACTTAATTTAAAGAATCAACCATTATCATGAGTAAAATTGGCAATTCTTACATTGGAGTTATCCCGGTTCCACCACAGATCTAATTATAAAATAATTATTTTTAGTATTTCATCAAGAGATTTCGAATAATAATAATAATAATAGTAAACAAAAATAATTCTAACCATTCCAATATATGCTTTCATGTTTGGTGTATAAGGAAAGGTCAATATTGGACCTCTCACCTCCACAATATTACCTTCCTTTAAGGAATGAATATACCGAGATAAGTATCCATCATTATATCTCTTGATTAAAAATTCAATGTAATTTTTTTCGTCTGTTGGAGATATGGGTGTATACTCGCGAACGATTTGTATTGAATCATCTTTAATATGAAAACAAGACGTAATTGGCAAATTTTCTTTTAACGGTTTTGGATATTTCAAACGAAAAATACTCGTGTTATGATTAACTGGAGTTATTTTATTTATAGTTAAAGGAATAAATTTATCAGGAGAAATTATATCATACTGAGTGAAATTTATATATAAATTTATTAATACGGCAAGAGTACTTCCGCCAATTGTAGCTGCCGCGATAATCTTTCTAGCATTCAATCGCACAAATGTTTTTACTGTTTTATCCCTACTTAAAGAATCCTTTTTTTGTGATATGATCCGTTGAAATTGATGACCTACGGAAGTGAAAACAGCTTTACGAACAAATCTAACATATTCAGAGTGCATGGTAAAACATATAACCATCGATCTTTAAATTATCTAAAAAAATAAATTTGTTATTCATCTGCATGTTAACGTTACATCTGTTACACACGTTACACTGGGGTGTGCGAGTGGTGTGCGGCGCACCATGTAAATCAAAATTATGTATGGTATCATAGTGAAGTCTATTATGACAGATTTTTAAGTGATTGTCGATTGATAAACTGATCGATAAGTATTTTTATATATAAAACTTATATATAAAGCTAGGTCACACTTTTTTAGATGCACCGACTGCAATTTTTCTTTTCTGCCGGAAATTTCAATATAAATCGACTCTTTCTTATTACGACTATAAAGTAATAGAATCTTTTTTTAAAAAATATTTATGGGAAAATTTTTTTTTTTCTCAAAACGATTTTAATTTTATACTTTATTTGGTTTGCTGAGAGAATTTTTAAATGAATTGGTAAATTTTTCCTTTATTAAAATGCAAATTTCGTTCTATTGTTCAGTTCTTTAAAACTTGCTATTAATTTTCTCAAAATTTCATATTGGAATTATGTGCCGTTAAAGCTGTGCATCTAATTAAATCCAGAAACATGGGTATATATAGGTCAAATAAACAGCGATTTCACTTAAAAAATGCACGTTTTAAAAAACATCAAAAAAAAATGCAAGCGAATCGGCAAAAAACACCACTTCAAGAACTAAATTTACAGCAATTTGGGCCTGAAGTCGCCTCAAATATTTTCAATAATTTATTAAATTAAAATGTCATTGATAATAGATTTTTATATGATACCATACATAATTTTGTTTTACATAGTGCGCCGCACACCCCAACGTTACACAGGTTACACACATTACACAGACAATATTTAAATATCGATATGAATTAAAAAAGACGCACAACATACCAATACCTCGTTTCTTCGGATATAGATATATATATACTTTTTTTTTATTTAATGCTATATTTATATAATTTAAAACGCGATCAATCTGTTTTTATTATATTATATACAATCATTCATAATACTACATATCTGTATTTAATTTCTACTATTCAATGAGACGTGCTTCTCGACGTCGAGTATCTTATGTTATTACTCACAATAAGGATGACCATGGTCATCTTTTAGGCATTAATTCTTTGGCTTTAGACACAACGACACCTAATCCAGAGACAGGAAAACCAGAAGGAATTCTTTACTCTGCTGGGCGTGATGGTGTAATAGCGTCTTGGGACTTGCACTTACCATTTCGAAATAAGAAAACTGTGAATATCAATGGATCAAATCATAAAAGCACCGAAAGTCTTAATGAAATTAATGATGTGAACGGCAAGCAAACATTTATCCATTCCAGAAAAAATTGGGAGATCGACGATGAAATTGATCTTTATTCGGTAAATATTTATCAAATTAATTTGACAAAAAAAAATTCTAAAATTGATTCGTAACTGTCTTTATCTAATTTATGAACAGCAACCACCACAATCAACGTTTCGTCAATCTTTCCAAAGTCATACTGATTGGGTTAACGACATAGTACTTTGCCATAATAATGAATCATGTATGGAATTGTACCTAACTTTTAATACTTTCTTTATAGTCAGTGTTGGGAATTTTTCCCACCAAAAAAAAAAAAAAACAAAAAACAAAATTCGGCCGGTTAAAAATGTCGATTCGACCAATTTTATATGTTTTTTTCGGCCTGCCAATAGCTAACATGGCCAAATAAATTTGGTTTGGCTAGTAAAATTCCGACACTGTTTATAGTCATAGTCTTGATTAATAATTGAAATATGTGTTTTTTTTTTTTTTTGTTTATGGATTTATGTTAATGTTCACAGTAATTTCTGCTTCTTCGGACTGCAAAATAAACCTCTGGCATCCTCATAAATCAAACAGTCACACTCCTCATACCATCGGATGTCACACTGATTACGTAAAAACTTTAGCTTATGCTCCTGGTCCCGGTTGGGTTGCCAGTGGTGGTTTTGATCGAAAAATAATTATTTGGGATATAAAAGAATGTAGACCTTCATCTTTTGGAATTTCTTCAATTAATCTTGACTATGAGCGACCTCCGATAGGTAAAAAAATAATAATTAATAAATATATATGATGGATTTATTATCAATTTATTGTTAATCATTTATATCTAATTTGTTTTGTAATTAAGCGACAATATCAGAATCATCGCTAAAGTTGTCAGTGTATGCACTGGCTTGTAATACATTAGGAACTGTTCTTGCTTCAGGTTCACCCGAAAAAGTAAGCCTTTTATGTATTGATTATTGCTAAATAATTACATAAAATTAATTAGTGACTTCTTTCATAGATTATTCGTTTGTGGGATCCACGCACAACAAAACAAATCACCAGTTTCACAGGTCATACTGATAACATTAGATCTATATTAATTAGCGATGATGGTGAATTGGTTAGTGATCAATTTTATATAAAATTTTTCGTCAACTTTACTCATATAACTTTAATATTTTAGGTATTATCAGGTTCATCCGATACTACCATAAAATTATGGTCATTAAAAGCTCAAAGATGCATAAATACTTTCACAGTTCATTCAGACTCAGTATGGTCTCTTTATTCGGATCATCCTAGACTAGAAACATTTTACGCAGGCTGTAAAGATGGATTAGTTACGAAAATTGATTATAGCGGTTGCACTGAAATTCGAGATGGTGAGTGCGTAGCTGTGTGTAAAGAAGAGTCTGGAGTTGTCAAGGTAAGCTGGTAACCATATGAATTCTAGTCATTCATTTCAGAATTAAAAACTAATAATTAAAAAAAAAAAAAAATATATATATATATATATATTTCTTTCTTTATTGCAATAAGCTTATCGCTCTTGATAATAAATATATTTGGACGGCAACTTCTGACTCTAGTATAAAACGATGGGTATGTATCTATCAATTATAATTTTAGGTCATTACATAAACATGCATTCTGAACATATTTGGCTTCATAGCTAGATGTGCCTCCCAGGCATATTCGTAAAGCAATTTCTCAAACTTCTTCACCTACTATGTCACCAACATCTCCACAATTATCTCCAATGCCACCACTTACAATACCGTTATCTTCAATGATAAACCTCACGTCTACTGGAGTATCATATGGTGTGACTTTGGATGCTGAAGTTGCAACATTGTATTCGGTCACTACTGATGATCAAAAATTGGAAAGTTTAGACATTGAAGATCCTATTCCTTTAAGAGATTCACCAGATTTTGCTATTAAAGGTACTTTCTAAAATATGTGTTAATCTTTCTATATAATGATTTTAATGCTTCTCAAATGGTATAAACAGGCCAGCATGGTTTAATAAAGTGTTCTATATTAAATAATCGACGGCATATTATTACACTTGATAATTCTGGAGAAGTTGCGTTGTGGGATATTATTTTGGTATATATATTATATAATATTAAAATATTTTAAATATAAAAGCAATCTAAAAATAATCTGGCCTTTTATATTTCGAACCACTATTACACTAAGAAATTGATGATATATAATAATATTATAGTGTATTCGAGTTAAAACGTTCGGCAAGCGTGACTTCAATGAAGTTGTTCAGGAAGTTAATACTATCGAATATATACCAACTTGGTGTGAAGTAGATACACGCATTGGAGTGAGCAAACCATTTTCTTAACATTTATATGATAATTGATATATTCTTTGAGAAATATTTGATACAAATTCAATTTTCCCTATATTTAAAGGCTTTAACGGTTCATCTTGATGAAAGAACTTGTTTTGATGCAGAAGCGTACGCGGACGAACTTGATTTACAGGAAAGTGCAGATATTCGTGAAGATCAAAGAAGTATGTTTTGTAAATGAAAAATTTAATTAAAATGCCTTCATGTTACTAATAATTACATCAAAAATTACTAGTCAATCTCGGAAAATGGGTATTAAGAAATCTGTTTGCAAACTTTACAAGAACTTTGATAGAGATATATGAAGAACTTCAGGCACAAAATCTTTTGATGCCGCAAAGACTTCAACCTAATGATTATAGAGACGATCGTTCACTTCCGTTACAACATATTTCATTCCCACCAGCTACTGTTCAGGCAGGACAATTGAGCGTAAATAATACACCTACCACACTTCCTACTGTGTCAACAACACAAAGTGTTAATCCTCCTCTACCGACTACATCTGCGCTACCACAATCTCCGACTACACCGTTGGCCGCTTTTACAACGGGTCCACTTACTGCACCTGCAGCTACAGGATCTCAACAACCTGATTATTTTTCTGGCTCACATCATAATTCACCCACTAGTCCTACTGGTGGTAATTTAACGCCACCGGCATCGACAGGCTCCGAACCATTAGGTGGACAATTATCAACCCCCGAGGTAATAAAGCCACCACCTCCAGCTCTTATTAATCAAACTTCAAGCAGTAGCGGATCCTCAAGCTCTATATTCGGTCGTTTTAAACCCACTTTTGTACGCAGTAAAATATCAAAGACACCTAATACAGAAACAAAACCTGAATCAAGTGGAACGAGTGTGTCGCCGGAAAATAACGCTGATACAAAAACTGATTCGAAACCATCTGCTCCTACACAATCACAGGATGAATCCAGTGCGCAAGCTCGAAAGGATGAAGAATCAAAGGTAAATTATATTTATCAGTCTATTAAAAGGATAAACTGGCAAATTAATTTAATTCCCATTTATATAAAGGTTAATTCTCCTACCAGATCGAAAGTTCAGGTGCAACATACTAGTGATTCCAATCGTCATCACCCTATACATCATGACCATATCCATACAATACGTAGCATGCGTCCTCTTATTCAGCCTCCTTTCGTGCCGTTACCGATAAGTGAATCGCCTGAAATTCAAATACCACCTCATACAACTGTTATAATCTCTGAAGTTTCTCCGGAAGCATCAACTTTTGTTGACTCGTACCGTGGTGCAGTTGAAACTATGGTCAAGGATGTTGAACTAATTGAACACAAAGCGCATCCTTGGTTATTGGAATTTTTACTCAAAGTATGTGTTATTACATTTATATTATCTGTACAACAACACCTAATAATTTTATTGTTATTAATTGGACCATTTAAATAATTATAAATGAAAGAATAAAATTGCACTAAAAGAATCAGTCAAAATAGGATTTATATTAAAACCTCATGAAGGCTCCGAACTTGAAGAGTTACCAAACGGGTAATGCAATGATTTACAAGTTTTTCAAAATGTATTTCTTCAATTTTAACAAGAAATTTATTTTCTTTCAAACTTTATAAGGAATTCTCGGTTAACTGCTAATAGAATGTTAAGGGCTCGAAAAATTCTTTCGTATATAGTAGAAAAACTTGAGCTTGATTCACCTGGAGGAGGAGAAAGAGATGAAATTGTAACTGAGAAAACTCTAATAGAAAAAGACGAAGAAAAATCGAAAAATTCTATAAAACCTGAAATGTGGTTGGAATTGGTCTGTTTAGATCAGGTTTGTTTTATGGAATCTCATTGATTTTTTTTTTTATTTTAAGGAGATTTTCTAAAAACCTTTTTTTTTCAGATATTGCCTCCTACAATGACGTTGGCTACCATAAAATCACATATATGGAAGCAAAATGGAGATTTAGTAATGACATATAGGTATTTAAATATTTTTTAAAAAGAATTAAACCTATTTTTGTCGATTAAATTTTAAATTTATAAATTTGCTTTTTTATTTCCTACACCACAGATTGAGAATGAGAAGTATATAAAATTTTATCACGATCTTTGTATTTTTTTTTTTTAATATATGCAATAGATTATTTGTTTTAAAAGATGGGTAATCCGTAAGCGACCAGAGAGATTCATAAAATTGGTTTATTTGTTGGTATGATTTACTTTTACTAGTTTATTTCAGAATGAAAGTAATGTGTGGATTAATTCTTTTTAAAGTAAAGTATTACTACAATACCCGTGTGCGAAATTCAATATATTCTTTAATTGAGAACATTGATATTTAAACAAATTTAAAATTTTCTATATTGAGAACATTAAAAAATTTTGAGAACCGCTAAAGGATTTAAAACATTCTTTGGGAACAAAATCAAAATTGAATTTCATACACTGGTATATCTTTATGATTTTGATGAGTATGTCCATTGCATACTTTTTAAGGATTTAGATGATAAATAGAGGTTAATTTTAACATGATTTTTTAAATTCCTAAATATTTAAGTTTCTTAAACATGTTAGTAAATAATAATTTATTAATCAGTATGTTTATTAATACTCCAAAGAGTTCAATCATTATGTTTACTACTACTCCCAGAAGTTATATTAGATGTAACAGAAGCGGAAGAAGGATCATAAGCACCTCTCAAAGCTTCTTCCATCATAGTCCTATATTCCTTTATCAATTTTTGCTCTCGTTCTCTAAACTCATTGTCAAATTCTTGTTTTGCTTGATTTTGATTATCTATGAATTGTTTGCGATCCTGCTGGTATGGATCTTGTCGGAGACGACGTGACTATATAGGAAAAACTCGTTTAATTTGTTTAATAAATAATTAATGTTTAATCTTAATTGCAAAGTTTCATAGTATCACACCTGTTTTAACGTCTCCAGTTCTTCCAATAATGACGTAAAAGCTGGCTTGGAATTATTCACTTACAAAAAAACGGACATAAATTTCATAGTTTTAAATTTGGATATACGTTTTATTAAAAGATAAAAAAGACTCACATTTCTCTTTAACATCATTCAAC
The DNA here is from genome assembly GCA_003550325.1 of Gigaspora rosea. Lineage (NCBI taxonomy): Eukaryota > Fungi > Glomeromycota > Glomeromycetes > Diversisporales > Gigasporaceae > Gigaspora > Gigaspora rosea. The sequence goes on from QKWP01000984.1 coordinate 79,965, forward strand.
TTTTTATCAAAGAGAAAGGTTCCGCTCGAAAATTTATCAGGCGCACCTTGAGCTAACACTATGCATTTTTCGAGATTACCATATTCTCTGTTATTTCTATTTGACTGAAATATTCAAGATGATTAGTAATTAGGCAGAATAAATACACAATAATCGTAAAATGATGATCAAGAGCATACTTCAAATTCTCGAACAAATGATTTGATTTCTTTATCAACGTTTTCTTTTGGGTGGTTAAATATTGTATCATAAAATGTACCAGCGTCTTTTTTATAATAATTATATGGGTTTAACAAGTAAATTATTAGATACACAATTAAAATTATCTTTTATCAAATTATCACATGTAGTATAAGGAACTTGTGACTTACCTTGAATTATTGTTTTTATGTCTTGTTTGAACATCGAAGAGAAATTATTTTTATAGTAAACGACAAAGTCCACCAAAATTTAAGCAGATCATGTGAAATGTGTGAAACGTATGAAAGACCACCAATCAGACGATCTACACTAATAAAAACCTTACGTTAGGGATAGGCTTAAGGAAGCTTTTTTTGTTCGTGCGCAGAAGGTGGTTTCATAGCAGATAGGAGTCGACTATTAGAAGAGATCTGATTGGTGCATCTGTGACGATCTTTCATGATACAGTAGTTGAAATGGGAAATTCTACGGACGGACGGTGCAAAAATCATGGACTTTAATTCAGTTGACCCTCGTTAACGATCCATAATTTTAATATATATAATTTACTAAAAATTTTTTAGGTTGGCCAAAAATCGATATTTTGCAATTTTTAATGCGGTGTAACAAAACCACTTCGGGCAAAATTAAGAGTATAATTTGGGTCGGACAACACAAATTTGGCTAACCTGAACTGCGGAAAAGTAGAGTAAGCCATTATATTATAATATAAATAAGGATAGTTGCGCAGCATAGCAGGACCAGTAATATTCAAAAATATTATAACTTCGTCTAAAAAAACCCTGTTATTTTGATGTCACAGTGCGCGATTGAGTTAGTTTGCATTTGAAATTATCATATTTCTATAACTGATAATGAGTTTCTGTACGTACGTATACATAAAAAAATTTTTTACGAAACTTACACGCTGTTCCAGTGGCTAGGGTTATGTTACAAACGTTATGTGATTGGATTTTATGTAATTTTCATCACGTTATCTATAATACCAGCTTCGGCCAGAAACGTTATGCTCTCAAAAAGTACTTAAACTTGGCATTCACTTTTACTATCGTTAAATTCGAAGCCGCCAGCATCATCGCACCATTTATTTAAAACACACCCGTATTGTAACCCCTAAATCACCGAAAACCTGATTTCAGGAATTAATGTGTTCAAAGTTACAAATTTCATGAAACTAATTTTCCGAAAATTACAGTAATTTTATATCCCTACAACGGGGTTGGTAATGGATATACTCCATTGAAAAAGTTGCAAACCAATGGAGCCAATGAAACCAATGTGCCAATGGAATTGATATTAGTTATTAACAAATACTATATTATAAGCTAGTTGGCCTCCATTGGCTCCATTCACAAATTATTCTCAATGGAGCAATGGAGTGATGCCAATGGAGTTGTTCTCCATTCACCCCAATGGATAAATGTGCCAACCCTACAGCGACATGTAGAATGTGTTAACATTGAGCTAGTTTACATTGAAATTATCAAATTTTTAATGAGTTATTGCTATTGCAAATATTTCCGTTACAAAACTTACTGCTATTCCAGCGACACATAGTATGTAATTAAGGTCGAGTTGTTTGATAATGAGTTACAATAAAACATTCCGCATTATGTGGTTAAGGCATTAGAATTATCATACCTGCTATTACGTAACCACAGTATGTGTGTGGTTGTGTATTGAATTATCGTGATTTTTATGTAGTTGAGTTTAAAGGTGCTGGTGAAATTAAACCATTTCACCAGGTGAAATGGTGAAATAGTTTCACCAGAATTACACCAAAATAAAATTTTGGTGAAATGGTGAAATTGGTGAAAATTGGTGAAATGGTGAAATGGTGAAATTGGTGAAATTGGTGAATTGGTGAATTGGTGAAACGGTGAATTGGTGGAAACGGTGAATTGGTAATTGGTGAAACGGTGAATTAGTGAATTTTGAAACGGTGAATTGATGAATTGATTGTCTTCTAAAAAAAAGCACCTTTCTTTTCATTTATTTCAACGAGATCGACGAATTTGGTTGGTTATAATAAAATTAAGGTAAAGTTACTTGCTTCTGTCACTTTACAAAATCTATTTTTATATTGTGCATTTTGCATCTAAATTCGAACTTAAACAGTTAACAGTTTTGATCTTTAAGTGTACTTGTAAAAACATAAAATGTAAAAATTTGAACAAAAACCTAACTTTTGAAGAGCAAATACAGTCCGAATTCCAGACTGAAATAATTCCGGACTCTGGAAATTTATCATTTCACCATTCTGCCGTTTCACCATTCCACCATCTCATCATTTCACCAAATCACCAATTCACCAATTCACCGTCACCATTTCACCAATTCACCGTTTCACCAATTCACCAATTCACCAATTATACCAATTACACCAATTCACCAGTTGCACCATTGCCGATTGGTGACTGGTGAAATGGTGAAATCATTTCACCACTTTGATTTAATTTCACCAGCATCTATAGTTGAGTTGGTTCTTATCGGAATTATTGTGACTTCAATCGTGAGCTACCATAAAAATTCTGTTACTGAACTTGCTATTCTGATGATATTAAGTTAAAGTGTCACCAATTAAGTTAATCACAAGCATAGGGCAAGGTATATATATATACCGAGAATGATAATTTTTAGTAAACAAAAAATTCAAACTATTAGATCTACATGAATAAAATTAAAGATGCCTGTTAAATCCTAATTAGTACTAAGAAACGGCCTGTTACTTTAAGAGGGTGCTAAAAAGAATATCCCTATGCGTTGACGAAGTCACGCTAGGGTTATTATCGCGAGGATAACCTGGTTTGTGGCTTATATGAAATTGAGGCTTATATGAAAAAGGTAATAGCATAGAGATTATAGATGCATGTGATAATTTTAGATACGCAGAGATTATAAAGATACATGTGGGAGTAAATGGTGCTCTTCGGTGCCCAATTATAATCTCCCATCCCTCCCGCCCTCTCTCATTCATTGCACCTAGCACCTAGCACCTAGCCCTGCCTGTTGTCATGTGTAACGAGTTGAATGCGCCGCACCGTAGCGTGGGCTCGAACTCGTTAATGTTGTCATATGAACCGAGTTGAATGCGCCGCACCATAGCGTGGGCTCGAATTCGCTGTTATAAAAATTGATGTTGTATGTAATGAGTTGAATGTGCCGCACCATAAGCGTGGGTTTTGACTCGCTATTAGGAAAAAAAAAAAGATGCTGCTTCGTCACGTGAGATATCACGTGTACGAGCACAGTATACGTAGAGTTGTTACGAGTATGTGTAGAGTTGTTACGAGTACAGTATGTAGTAGTAGAAGAGAAAAGTGAAGGAGTGGAGCACTACTCCCATTATGTATCTTCGTAATCTCTAATAAAGAGAGAATAATTCAATAAATGTAATTTTATTTGCATAGATTTAGTAGTTTAAAGAAATTATTTCTTTGTAGTCACCATTTTTAAGAATTGCATTCGTGAATTCTTGGTTATGAATGCAATGCACAATTACTTTGCTGAAATCAGGAATTATTTTCGTCATAGCTAGTTTAAACTAATCGGTGATACCCTAATAGTATGTGATTTAAGAACGAGTTAGTTCGCATTGGAATTACTATGAGTTATTGAAAATTCCATTACAGAACTTATTTGCATTCTACTGTAGTAATTGCAGTAATAGTTAAGGTTGTGTTAATTTGCATTGTATCATGATTTCTATGTAATTAAGTTGAGTTAGCGTATTGAAATTATTGTAATTTCCATCATATTATAGTAAAAAAAATTCTGTTACAGACTTAATATTCCAGTAACCACATTATGTGATTATAGTTGAATTAGTATGCAAATTATTGCGATTTCTATTATAAAAAATTCTTATAGAACATGCTATTTTTGATAACCACAATTATGGTTAAAATCGAGTTAGTCTACATTTGAATTATTATTATTTCTATGTAGTTAATGTTGAGTTAGTTAAGCTACAGCACAATAAAGAATTCTGTTATAGAACTTACTATTACGACGACTATAGTTGAGTTAATTTGCATCGGACTTATCGTGATTTCTGTGTAATTAAGGTTGAGTTCATATTTAATTATTATGATTTCTACTATAAAAATAACTTGCTATTCCCGATTACCACAGATGTGGTTATTTAGTTTGTATTGACCGGTAATCACAGATTAGAATTGCAAAAAAGTCTTACAAAATTACTCACTATTCTAGCAACACAGTAATGTAGTGAATGTCAATTTGTAAAATGAATACAGTAAAGTACAAAATTACATAATTCATATATCTATTACAAATTTATGACGACATCATGGCATTAACTACTAATGCTTTAGTGAATGCTTAGTTATCAAGGCAAAAAAATTTACATGATCATATCACATGAACAATAATATATGTTATCTGCAAACTCATATGATCATGAAAAAAATTTCTTTATTGTTATTTTTTGAATGTTATTACGTAAGCACAACAATCCCAAATTAAACCGCAGTTAGCCAATCACAACTTTTAAATATCAATCGTCAATATCTTATAATTTTACGTGTCAGCCAAAATCAACATCAGCCGTCAGATTAATTGGTACCTAAAAACCTTTACTATTTACACTGAGACACAGCCATGCTCGTTTTCGGTTTAACTAAACGCTTGCATACCAGTGGTAGTTGTATCTCAAATACACTTAGAACTGGTCGTGTCGCTCGTTATATAACACAAGTTACTCGTGAAAAGTTCTTTTTCAATCGGAAAAGAGAACTTGCTAAGTTTAAAAATGCATTTAGTTCTGATCCGGAACTTCACGTCGTTCTAGGTCCTCCTAGTACTGGGAAAACTGCGTTGATTCATGAGGTAACGAGCAAAGATGATTTCAACCCTCTTTTCATTAATTGTCGTGAAGGGCAATTTGACACACCAAGGAGAATTTATGATTCAATATCTTCGCAATTCGAACCATTTTTCAAAAAATATACGAATCATTTTAAAAAGTTACTTGAACGAGGTGAAGTCAGTTACATGATAAATGATATCCATTTAAAAGTTAAACCATTTGGAGGGAATCCATTTAGAATCACTTCTAATGATGTCACTAAGTTACTCGATAATATTAGTAATGCTCTCCCAAATTGGACGTGTTGGAGTGGTTACGACATACCTCCACCAATTTTGGTCATTGATGAGGCAAACATGTTTAATCAACTTGGGAGTTCGGAAAAGGGCAAACTTCTTCTCAAATCAATTTTGAACTGGATGGTGGTAAATACAAAAGAAAAAGGGCGCTTTCATATAGTGCTTACCTTTTCTGATTCATTCTTTTTTAATTGGATCGTAAATCGTAAGTCCATCTTATAATCATATCGATAGCAATGTAAAGGTTTATGATTCTCTAATCCGCATTTATTTCCTAGTTTTATATATCCCACATGCAACCCCATATGTTGTTGGGGATTTGAGTAAGGAAGAAGCAGAAATATATTTTGAAAAGCATGTTCTTCCACAATATGGTATGTCTTATTTAACCCATCATTTACATGCCATCTATTTATATGTACTTAGGGCTCATATGACAGTATTTGTTATTTAAAAAAGAATGCAAAGAACTCGAAGGTAAATTTGATCACGTCCGCAAAATAACGGGTACACGTATGCTGATTATTGACAGACATGTTAAGGAGTACAAAAATTTCGATGGAAAGCTTGAAGGTGCATATTAGATTTTATTTTCTTTGTTAGGGATATGTATTTTTGCAATTTAAACTAATTGTTTTACAGATAGCAAATTTTCAATTTATAGATCAGAATATAATAAGTTGAACCGTGGTCTCTATCCTAAGAAATTGAGATATCCGGATAAGCCCAATCCACCACTTTGGGAAGGTTATTATTTAATCAAAACCATGGAAGCAATAGTGAAGGCAGAGAATCAGGGATATATCTTAGAAGATGACTTGATTAAAGAAATTGGTTCTGAACAAGTTGATTCACTTGTAGATTATAATTTTTTGCATCGTCGACCAACAAAGCAATATGCTAATGACATTGACCCAACAAAAGAAATAATTTTGACTGCGATGAATCAGCCATCAGTGCGTGCGATGGAGAGTCATCTATCTAAAGTTACACAAAGCAAAAAATAATTACCATAGTTAAAATGTTTTATAATTTTATCGCCTACAATTTTCATTGTATCGCTTTCATAAGCTTGTAAAATCAAAATAAAATTGTNAAAAATAATTACCATAGTTAAAATGTTTTATAATTTTATCGCCTACAATTTTCATTGTATCGCTTTCATAAGCTTGTAAAATCAAAATAAAATTGCTAGATACTTTATTTTAATGGCAAAAATAACTTTTTTTTTTTGTTCATAAGTATATATAAGATGTAATAAAAATTTAAAAATCAATCGTATTCTTTTATGCAATATGAATAATTGAGAAAGAGTTCAGCCAACTAAATAAAAATGATAGAGAAGCAAGGTTTCAAGAGAAGAATTTGCTTGGCCCTAACCCGTATAATGGCAGTTCCTTCCTCACCACTCAATATTATTATCTAAACTGTCAGTAAATTCTTTATTATCCACCCATCTCATAGTTGACTCGTTCACTTACGCTATTTAATTACGTTACGTTACTCTACTATTCGATTACATATTTGTGACAACTTCGCATTCTTTGAACGATCACAGTATCCGTCAATCACCAATCATTAGGGGCATGCCCCCTAGGGCATGCCTTTAGGCCAAAAGGCATGCCCTATCATGTGATCACGGGAAGGAACGTCAGAATATGATTGGCCAATATCAGAAATAGATTTTACAGAATTATAGAACACAATGCTTTAAGTATTCAAGCCCTTTATTTTGTATAGTTTGAATTCAATTCCCAGTCCAAAATCTTTTAGTGTTTACCATAAAAATGCGTATACAAGCTCTCTGAAATTAGTGTTTCGATCCTATTTTGAAAAGGCTATCTGGGATTGAATTCGGATTGCTTCAACAGATTCAATTATAATTCGAATTTTTAATTTGGATTAGTAATTCGAGCTAAAAATAAATATATTAAATAAAAATTTGTAATTTTTAAATTCGAAAAAAGAATAAAATTATTTTTTAAACCATTTATTTGGCCTTATATTATATAAAAGGATCCATTTGGAAAAATTTTAAGCATCGTGGCATGCCGTGCCCCCTACCCTACCAATCTCAAATCTAGCAACTTTAATGCATGATCCACGTGCATTTCCAAATTATACTCTTGAATAACCCTCTCTAATGCAAAATTCTCCTTTTTATAGTCCTCAATCAACCCTACTAATTCTTCTTCATTAAATTCAGGAAATCGTCTACGAAGTTGTTCTTCAGTGCTTGCAAAAAATGCTTCAGCAGGTGAGCAAAACCATTGAACTAATGGGATGTCTAACATTAAATAATTGTAGATAGATCATAAACAATCAATGTGTGTGAATAATCATAATTAATAATATCGGTGATAAACATACCAGCAGTTTGACTAACAATATCCAAAGTATGATAAACAGCTGTTCCCTTGATTTGTTCGTTCACGTCTTCATCAGACATATCATTAGTATTTGATATGCAATCCCACCTAAAGACATTC
>QKWP01000984.1:88263-112379 GCA_003550325.1 Gigaspora rosea
TTTTTAAACGCAAGCCATCTTTTCCGCATTCCAAAACAACCGTTGCCGAGTGGATGGGTGTAACTAGAAATTACGATTTAACAATTTAAAAATCCACAGGTGGGAATTTAAAATAGAAAAATTTTAACACATACATTCAGACCTTATAGTCACCAGGTTGTGAAAAAAAAGTTTAGTTATTATAAGACGCTAGATATAAAGGTCAAATTTATAATAATTGGGCCAAGGTTGTGATTATATTAGGTGCGATTATAACAAGGTCTAAATGTATGTATTCCATTTTTACATAAAATTTTTACCTTATCAACAGCTTTACTGTTGTGAATGAACTGAATAAGCGAAGCCATTTTATTATTTCTCTCTTGAAATTGTGATTTGAGATCAATTGATTCATTTAAATATTGCGATCCTGTAATAAGAATTATATTTATTATGAGTAATGCATAATTATGTGAAAAAAAAAAAATACAAATTAATAAGAATAGTTACGAGAATCTAATATTTCATCACTAATTTCGAGAACCACTTTATTGATGTCCCCTTTAAAATCTGGTAGTAAAGTACAAAACACGGGGACCTAAAAATTATTTTAAAAGTTTTAACCATAGAACAAAAATGTAAAGATATATATAACTAGAGATTTACATTAGTGTCATCTTTACGAAATATTGCCTGTTCAATTGTAAATTTCAATTCTCGGTTTCTCTTTGTCTGTAATAAAATTAAGGGTTACAATAAAGTTATCTTAATTTCGTAGGGCTTACTGCATTAATTAAATACCTGAGAATCTTCAATATCCATTTGTTCAGATCTAAGATCATACTAGAAGTATAAGCAATGTTCAAAATAACAAATCACTAAATAATATAAATGATATAAATAATATAATTCTTACTGTAAGGGTGCATAACACCAGTTTTGGTTGTTAAAATGTGCATTTCACTAAAATCGTCAATAGTATCCCTAGGATGCCACGACTTTGATCCCTCTGCACCAAATCCAATTATTATGTCATTTATCGGATCACACATAGTTATAAGATTTGTGTAGTTTACATCTACAAGTATCAAATTTTGATGTTATTATTATAATCATATACTTTACATATGTAAATTTTTGGATGTCAAACTCATCAGCCTAGAGCGAAAGTCTGCCATTTATTACATGTGAAATATCTTAACAAGTTTATAGTTTTCCTTCCATATATTTGAACTTCATAGTATATAAAATAGTGGATCTTGGGATATTTGTATGTTATATCGATGGCTGACTCTATACACCTAGCAGATAAATTTAACTTCAAATCGACTTATACAATCAATTCTGTGTATAATGAGCCTCTTTATCATGAACTCTGAATATAACGAACTCAAAATTTTAAAATTTCATAATGGTTCATTATAAAGAGAGTTAGGAAACATAGCAATTTTCTATAATGAACTTTTTTTTTATCTTCCAGAACCATCAGTTCGTTATATAACGAGTTGATTGTATAAATAAAAAGGTAATATATTATAAAATAGTAGTACAAGCAATCAACAAAAATCAAGAAACGTTTCTAATAAGTTTTCTTGGATTTTATTGACAACTTTTCATTTGTGACAATTATAGCTTGAGGGAAAACAACAAAAGCACCAGGTCCACCACCATTAGGTATAACTCAAGTGATACATTCTAAAAGATGATGATTTATAAATTTCAAAAGATATTGACAATAGCTTTAAAATGAAATCAAGTTTTAATGGAATACATCTGGTGACATTATATTGCCCACTGCTTGAATCTTGATCAATCGTGTTAAATATTACCAAGCGGTCAAATTTGCTTCTGAAATTTCGATTAAACAGTATTTGACAATTAGCGATTAATAATGAAAAAAATTAGATGCGCCATACATTATTAAATGAAACTGGGGACCTCTCTTGCTCACCTTTAAAGCTTATAACACTCGTTTATTAATAACCCTAACCCTAATGCTAAAAAAAACCCTAAAAAATGTCCCCTAAAAAATTTTAAAATTTTGCTTAAAAAATAGAAAAATTTCGATTTCATTATAATCTGTCACAATAATTATGATTATATAATTATAAAAATTCAGGAGGCCTCATCACCAGTGTTTAAAATTCAAATTCAAAATTATGTTCTCAAATGAACTAAATTTAGAGTATTAATGTTCTCAAAAAATTTTTAATGTTCTCATTATATAGAATTTTATTTTTTAAATATGCATATATTTTTATTGTATAAACCTATCTTGGACTTTTAAGTAAAGTTATAGACAAAGGCTTTCTGACTTTAATAGTCTTAGAACATATAAATTGGTTGAATTGATCATGTGATATACTTATTTAACTTTTTGCAACTATAAATCTTTTCTTGAACTATGTAAAAAAAAAACTAATACTAATAATATTTTGAGAACATTTTATCAGTACAAAATGTTCTCAAATAAGAGAACATTATTTTAAATATTAATGTTCTTAAAAAAAATTTAGTGTTCTCATGAGAACATGAGAGCATCAAATTTTAAACAATTCAATTGATCGGTGTTCTTGCTTATTGGCTAGGGTTGCGGCCCAAACCCTTTTTTTAAGTTACTTAGTTTGGGTTTGGGAATCGGGATTTCTACCTAATTTGGGTTCATAACCCAAACCCAAATATATGTCCCATTTTGGTGAATAGTGTCAAATTCAAAAACAATCAATTTATTAAATAAATCTATAACGCTTTGCAAAAAGATGTGATCCATAATTTTTTCAACATATCTCGATATTCGTTGAAATCTCTTAAAACGTACAATTCCTGTGGTTTACATGACATTATAATTTGCAATGGTCACACCTTTTTGCAAACTACAATAAAAAATATAATATTAAAACTTTAAATTATTCAAGTTGATGTAAGTCAACAGATTGAAAAGATGATTAAACAAAAGGTTAATTAATGCTGGAAGCAATCCATCCGGTTAGCTCAGAGTCAACCGTAAATCATAATTGGGAATACTATATGCTGGTGCCGTGAAAGAGTGCACATGAAGTCAGAAAAGTAGAATTAATCAACTGAATCTAATTTAGAATCGCATATTGAATCCTTACAGTACCATTGTCAGTGACAAGTATAAAAAGACACATGTGATAGGCAGACCATCCATAGGCATTTATAGAATCTACGTGAATCCTGCTCCCAAACCCGTTTTTTACATATAAAAGTTTGGGCGTAATATAAGATGCATGTCAAAAGTGTTTGACATTACGGCAAAATCAGAGGTACTTGTTTGGGATTCTACCTAATCCCAAACTAGTGAGTTTGGGGCGCAACCCTATTATTGGCCAATTAGAAGTTTTTTTATTTATCGGATCCCGGATCGGACTCGGATCTTTTTAGCCGGATCCGGAATTGAACTTGGACTCGATCCGGTTTTTCGGATCGGGTCCGGATCTTTCAAAATATCCGTCCGATTCGATCCATGCGGAACACTAATTCGCTGATATCCAAATAAAGATCTGTGATTTGATATCCAAATTTTTACGTGGCCCTGGTGTCAGCCAAAATCAACATCAGCCGTCAGATTAATTGGTACGCGAAGTGTATCTAAAAACCTTTACTATTTACACTTGAGACACAGCCATGCTCGTTTTCGGTTTAACTAAACGCTTGCTTACCAGTGGTAGTTGTATCTCAAATACACTTAGAACTGGTCGTGTCGCTCGTTATATAACACAAGTTACTCGTGAAAAGTTCTTTTTCAATCGGAAAAGAGAACTTGTTAAGTTTAAAAACGCATTTAGTTCTCATCCGGAACTTCACGTCGTTCTAGGTCCTCCTAGTACTGGGAAAACTGCGTTGATTCATGAGGTAACGAGCAAAGGTGATTTCAACCCTCTTTTCATTAATTGTCGTGTAGGGCATTGACACACCAAGTAGAATTTATGATTCAATATCTTCGCAATTCAAACCATTTTTCAAAAAATATACGGATCATTTTAAAAAGTTACTCGATCGAGGTAAAGTCAGTTGCATGATAAATGATATCCAGTTAAAAGTTAAACCATTTGGATGGTGGAATCCACTTAGTGAGAGAGAAATCACTTCTGATGATGTCACTAAGTTACTCGATAATATTAGTAATGCTCTCCCAAATTGGACGTGTTGGAGTGGTTACGATATACCTCCACCAATTTTGGTCATTGATGAGGCAAACATGTTTGATCAACTTGGGAGTTCGAAAAATGGCAAAATTCTTCTCAAATCAATTTTGAACTGGATGGTGGTAAATACAAAAGAAAAAGGGCGCTTTCATATAGTGCTTACCTCTTCCGATTCATTCTTTTTTGATTGGATTGTAAATCGTAAGTTCATCTTATAATTATCGATAACAATATAAAGGTTTAGGATTCTCTAATCCGCATTTATTTTTAGTCTTGCATACTCTACATGTAACCCCATATGTTGTTGGGGATTTGAGTAAGGAAGAAGCAGAAATATATTTTGAAAAGCATGTTCTTCCACAATATGGTATGTCTTATTTAACCCATCATTTACATGTCATCTATTTAAATGTACTTAGGGCTCATATGACAGTATTTGTTATTTAAAAAAGAATGCAAAGAACTCGAAGGTAAATTTGATCACGTCCGCAAAATAACGGGTACACGTATGCTGATGATTGACAGATATGTTAAGGAGTACAAAAATTGCGATGGAAAGCTTGAAGGTGCATATTAGATTTTATTTTCTTTTGTTGGGGATATGTATTTTTGTAATTTAAACTAATTGTTTTACAGATGACGAGTTTTCAATTTATGAATCAGAATATATTAATTTGAAACGTGGTCTCTATCCTAAGAAATTGAGATATCCAGATAAGCCCAATCCACCACTTTGGGAAGATTATGATTTAATCAAAACCATGGAAGCAATAGTAAAGGCAGAGAATCAGGGATATATCTTAGAAGATGACTTGATTAAAGAAATTGGTTCTGAACAAGTTGATTCACTTGTAGATTATAATTTTTTGCATCGTCGACCAACCAAGCGATATGCTAATGACATTGACCCAACAAAAGGAATAATTTTGACTGCGATGAATCAGCCATCAGTGCGTGCGATGGAGTGTCTTCTATCTGAAGTTACACAAAGCAAAAAATAATTACCATAGTTAAAATGTTTTATAATTTTATCGCCTACAATTTTCATTGTATCGCTTTCATAAGCTTGTAAAATCAAAATAAAATTGTTAGATACTTCATAAGTATATATAAGATGTACATAAAAATTTAAAAATCAATCGTATTCTTTTATGCAATATGAATAATTGAGAAAGAGTTCAGCCAACTAAATAAAAATGATAGAGAAGCAGGGGTTTCAAGAGAAGAATCTAACCCGTATAATGGCAGTTCCTTCCCCACCACTCAATATTATTATCTAAACTGTCAGTAAATTCTTTATTATCCACCCATCTCATAGTTGACATTACTATCAAGGTTTAATATCTACGGTTTCTAATATCCAACTCAAAGGTTCACTATAATATACTGTCTCGCTTGGCACTTGTATAACACAATACACACTTTCGGGTAAGTTTCGTTCACTTGAACTTTTTCAATATTTTATTCAATATCAAAAACTATCTCACTTTGTTCTTACATTTTTCATATTTATATTACTCAGCAGAATTGTTTTCTTTTATTTGAAATTTAGAAAAAAGATGCTTAAATTTGACCAATCATACATCTAATGCGGATTTCAAATCTAGCAACTTTAATGCATGATCCACGTGCATTTCCAAATTATACTCTTGAATAACCCTCTCTAATGCAAAATTCTCCTTTTTATAGTCCTCAATCAACCCTGCTAATTCTTCTTCATTAAATTCAGAAAATCGTCTACGAAGTTGTTCTTCAGTGCTTGCAAAAAATGCTTCAGCAGGTGAGCAAAACCATTGAACTAATGGGATGTCTAACATTAAACAATGATAGATAGATCGTAAACAATCAATGTGTGTGAATTGAATAATCATAATTAACAATATCGGTGATAAACATACCAGCAGTTTGACTAACAATATCCAAAGTATGATAAACAGCTGTTCCCTTGATTTGTTCGTTCACGTCTTCATCAGACATATCATTAGTATTTGATATGCAATCCCACCTATAGACATTCCAAAAAAAAATGTCAGAAAATGTTACAAAGGGCGTTAACAAATGTGCTTACCTACCTATCAGTTATGTATATTCTTCTCCATATGGTTTGCAATATTGCACGACGACGATCATCAGGCAACTATAATCAAAGGTAAACTAAGCGTGTGTGACTTTTATTAATAACACAAATTGCCTATTAATTAACCAACCTTATCATCACTTAACGCAAATTGTAAAGTAAATGGAAAATCATCTTTTTCTTTTTTATCTTTGAGCGTCAATACTTCAATCAACCCCTCCGTTGGAAGCATTTCACCGTGCAAAATGTATGGCACACATTGGGCAAACACCTAAAAATCATAATTTACATTCTCTTTAAATTCATTGAAATTAGCAATTATATGCCAAAATTAACAAATTACCTTTGCATGCATTGGTCGGTATTGTTTGACATTTTTAGCGGCATTTTCTACAATCACATTTACTTGTTTATGTTCATCTACAGCTGTTTGGTCCTCTGAAGTAATGATTTCAACAAATTGATCTTGAAGTACACTATATGCATCAATTAGTTCGAATCCATTTTCAATTGCTAAAAAAATGAATAAATAAATAATTAATTAATTAACTAAAAAATTGAAATTAAAACTTTATACTTACCTTCGAGATTGCATAGTACATCCTCATTTTGTGTGTTTTGTGTGTCCATTTCATCACTTAAGCTAGCCAAGAAAGTTAATTTACTAATGCTAAGAAAAGTCTGAAAAGATTATAAAGATTTAATAATTATTAATTATTTTTTTTGAAAAGTAATAATAGCGAATTTAAAAACAAAATATTTACCTTTCGTTTCCTAACACGCCTTTCATTTTGAGTCAATAACCGCAGTTTGATTGAAGCATCATTGTAATTGTCCATATATATATCATGCATCCAAGATATTCCACCTAGATTCCGTTCATTTAGAAATACTCGAAGCCATTCCTTATGCTCAGAGACATGTGGATGACTTAACAAATTTGCATATCGTTCTTAAAAAACAAATATAGAAATGAGTTTCTAATAATTTTATCAGAAATTTAACATGTCATAAATACCTTCGTCCAAATACCATTCATATAATTTAAAGGCGAATTTTTCTTGATATTTCTCCATGAATATTTTTATGTAATCATCAATATTTTCACCGGATTCCATAATCAAATCGACTAAAGTCTTATAATCCTCATAAGATTCGCTTAAAGCAAAAGCTCGATCACCTCTACCAATAGAGACTAATATTGGACATTGTTAAAATCGATGTTTTAAAAAATCACAATTTGTAAAATTTAAGTTAACAACCTACCCAGCTTTTTTAAAATGTTTGACCACTTTTCGCGATAACTCTGTGCATTACTCCTAGTCCTGACATCATCACTGTAGAAATAATATGTTAAAGCTCAAGTTGCAAAGTAATGTACAGTATTTCAATTAGAATTAACCTTTACCAAATTAATCGCTCTGTAGTAACTCCAAGTAGTACATCCGCTAAATTAACCATTTGATCTTTGAGTGTTTCGATTCTTGTATCTTTCGTTGGAATCTTGTTATAATCATTAACATCTTGACCGATATATTGAAGTGAGTCATTAGCCGTCTGACTAGAATGCTGAACTGCGAAACTTCGAATAGCTTCGTCAGTGTCTTCAAATTGTTGATGAAGAACTTTCAACAGTTCAGATTGAACTATAAAATGGTAATAAAGACTTTTATTAATAAAGACATTTATTAATAATAAAAAAAAACAAATATCAATACAATACCATTAAAGATAAACTTACATGTCCAGGAGTCTTTAGATTCATTAGATGTAATTGCGTACAATTCTTTATTCATTCTTCTAAAATCGAAGGCAGCCTCAAAAGCAAGCTATAAACAATTTGTATAATAAAATTAAACATCTTAATTATAACGTTAATAAATGCTGATATTTCAATGATAGGAATCTTTAGCCTTACCAATATAATGGTATTTGCCTCAAAAACCAGTAAATTACGGTCATCAATATCCATATAATTCTCTATTACACGTTGAATGTAAGTGAAGATAGTACCAAGATCTCGAACCTGCAATAATAAAAGTGATTAGTTATGTACTCTCAAATTACCAAAAAAAATAAGTTAAAAAAATAATGCATACGCGGAATCGATAAAAAAACCTGGCCAAATCTTCATTGTGGGAAGGTTGAAAGTTACGGTCTTGAAAATATTCATGTATTGCACTATTTAATAATTTTCGGCAAAGTCCCTCGGCACCGTCCTGTGCAGGTCTATTTCAATTTATTAGATTTATTAGTCAAGAAGTTATAATCAAGCAGTTAATAGAGTATTAGGTGGTAAATATTATCACTATTTATCACTTACAAATAAGATGCATTGTGATGATTCCATAATTTTTTAAACGCAAGCCATCTTTTCCGCATTCCAAAACAACCGTTGCCGAGTGGATGGGTGTAACTAGAAATTACGATTTAACAATTTAAAAATCCACAGGTGGGAATTTAAAATAGAAAAATTTTAACACATACATTCAGACCTTATAGTCACCAGGTTGTGAAAAAAAAGTTTAGTTATTATAAGACGCTAGATATAAAGGTCAAATTTATAATAATTGGGCCAAGGTTGTGATTATATTAGGTGCGATTATAACAAGGTCTAAATGTATGTATTCCATTTTTACATAAAATTTTTACCTTATCAACAGCTTTACTGTTGTGAATGAACTGAATAAGCGAAGCCATTTTATTATTTCTCTCTTGCAATTGTGATTTGAGATCAATTGATTCATTTAAATATTGCGATCCTGTAATAAGAATTATATTTATTATGAGTAATGCATAATTATGTGAAAAAAAAAAAAAATTACAAATTAATAAGAATAGTTACGAGAATCTAATATTTCATCACTAATTTCGAGAACCACTTTATTGATGTCCCCTTTAAAATCTGGTGGTAAAGTACAAAACACGGGGACCTAAAAATTATTTTAAAAGTTTTAACCATAGAACAAAAATGAAAAGATATATATAACTAGAAATTTACATTGGTGTCATCTTTACGAAATATTGCCTGCTCAATTGTAAATTTCAATTCTCGGTTTCTCTTTGCCTGTAATAAAATTAAGGGTTACAATAAAGTTATCTTAATTTCGTAGGGCTTACTGTATTAATTAAATACCTGAGAATCTTCAATATCCATTTGTTCAGGTCTAAGATCATACTAGAAGTATAAGCAATGTCCAAAATAACAAATCACTAAATAATATAAATGATATAAATAATATAATTCTTACTGTAAGGGTGCATTTTCCTCAATTATTTCCGAAATATTTAAACGACAACTCATAACACCAGTTTTGGTTGTTAAAATGTGCATTTCACTAATATCATCAATAGTATCCCTAGTATGCCACGACTTAGATCCCTCGGCACCAAATCCAATTATTATGTCATTTATCGGATCACACATAGTTATAATATTTGTGTAGTTTACATCTACAAGTATCAAATTTTGATGTTATTATTATAATTATATATTTTACATATGTAAATTTTTGGATGTCAAACTCATAAGCCTAGAGCGAAAGTCTGCCATTTAATACATGTGAAATATCTTAACAAGTTTATAATTTTCTTTCCATATATTTGAACTTCATAGTATATCAAATAGTGGATCTTGGGATATTTGTATGTTATATCAATGGCTGACTCTATACACCTGGCAGATAAATTTAACTTCAAATCGACTTATACAATCAATTCTGGGTATAATGAGCCTCTCTATCATGAACTCTGAATATAACGAACTCAAAATTTTAAAATTTCATAATGGTTCATTATAAAAAGAGTTAGGAAACATAGCAATTTTCTATAATGAACTTTTTTTTATCTTCCAGAACCATCAGTTCGTTATATAACGAGTTGATTGTATAAATTGATTGTATAAATAAAAAGTGTAACATATTATAAAATAGTAGTACAAGCAATCAACAAAAATCAAGCAAACGTTTCTAATAAGTTTTCTTGGATTTTATTGATAGCTTTTCATATACAAACCTTTCAAAATAGTTGTGACAATTATAGCTTGAGGGAAAACAACAAAAGCACCAGGTCCACCATTAGGCATAACTAACTTCGCATTTGGTCCAAGTGATACATTCTAAAAGATGATGATTTATAAATTTCAAAAGATATTTATTGACAATAGCTTTAAAATGAAATCAAGTAGCAAACTTACGCTATGAACTTTTAATGGAATACATCTGGTGACATTATATTGCCCACTGCTTGAATCTTGATCAATCGTGTTCAATATTACCAAGAAATACGTTAAATCTTTATTCTGGTCGGACTCAGATTGTTGTGAGTTAGGAAGATGGGACACAAGAATTATCAATTCGCCGTTTCTACCAGTATTTGAGAAAGATTAGAATAAATTTACCATTAAATATCAATTTGCTCAAGCTATTTTACTCAATTATTTACTTTGCGAATTCAATGTCTAATAACTGGACATCTAATGGATTTGATTCGAAAACACCATCACTAATATAAACCTCTTGTGCAATAATATTATGGATGTCTTGGCAGAATTTATACTATAAAAAAATTATGATGCAAAAAAGGAAATGTTAAGCCAAACAGTAAATGATTGTCAAAAATGAAGGCAGTTTAAATTTGATTATTAAGTATAAACTGAAAGACTACCTTTGGCGCAACACGTGTTCCCTGGAGAATCCATTTTTCTAATGATTTTTCCAACAAGACAAATAACTCACTGTGAATTTGCAATACTTTTGATTAATAAGAGTAGGCACGTACAAACAATAATAATAATTAATATAAACATATATTAATACCTTGAATAATTTTTACCCAATTTTGCGCCTAAAGTTGTTGAAACAATCCCTCCATCATCAAGTTTTCCACTTTGCCAAATATATGAACTTAATTGCCCGATAAATCCTGCAGGGCGAGAAATTGAAGAAGAAATAAGTGTTGGTTTGCCGTCCGGTTGGCAAACTTGAATGCGGTACAGAGCCACGTGTTCTGTGCCAAATATTATTACACAATTTTCACGAGATGATCCCTTGGTCTAGCCGATAGAGAATTTAAATTAAATAAATTAATTATTTAAATATATGAAAAAAAGAACAAATAACATACTTCATGGCATGCTAAATATATCCCTTGATCACCTTCTTGAAGGTATACTTTCAACCCTTTGTAACGTTCAGCCTCTGTCATAGCATATGATATATCTTCCCAATAACGAAACTCTCCTTTAGGTGTGCATGCCAATAGCCCTGGTTTTGAACCTTCAGCCGAAGGAATTAAACACACTAGAGGAAGTTTATCTGAATCGATAGGTTCACCATCACAAGAAGGCATTTGAAACTTATAGACAGTGTCAGGCCGTTTAAGAGGTTGCTATAAAAAAGAAAATTGTAAAATTTGTTAACAACCTTTTATAACTTGAATATATTTTTTTTTTTTAATCAAAAAAAAAAAAATAAATAAATAAATAAATAAAATAGATTACAAACTTTATCGTGATCTTTTTTGTAGTCCCAAACGTAGCAGCAAGTGCTAGTTACCACAGCAGCATAACCAGTAGTCCAACTCAAAATACCGTCATATACTTCTGTAAGGAAATATGCTCACTTGATAAACCAGCTAAATATCTCTCAAACGATTAGAAACACCATATCACCACTCCTTTTTTATAACTTTGAAGTACGCTGCGCGTACAAGAAAAGCCAAACCCACCAGCAGAACGCAACAATTCTTCGACTTCTGTAGGTAAAGAACCAAAATGTTCTACTTCGTGTTTTTCAAATTTCAAATACAGTGCCGGAGTTGGTTTCTCTATCTCTGTTTCCATTTTCACTGGTGGTTGTATTAAATTTGTGGTGGTTGTTTGTGGTAGCTCAATAGTCCAAGTAGGAGTAAATTCTAAATCTTCACGTTCGTCTAGTAAAGGCGTCGCCAAAGTTGACGATTCACCTTGTAAAGGTGTCGCCAAAGTTGACGATTCGCCCTGGGAAAGCAATTGCTCTTTTGCGTTCTTTACGGTGAACATTATCAAAAAACTACCGGTAAGTTAACTGTTAATGTAATATCTATTATACGCGCATATGTATTTACTTATAATTGTTACACGAATCTATGACGTTCATCGAATTTCTGTATTACCAGAAAATTTTTGATGTGCTCGTAGACCAAATGCCGAAAGAACAAAAACAAAAATACTTAAAGAAGGAAGAAGTGACATTGCCACCACCTCCGGATAACGTAATGCACACGATGTTTTTTCACTAATATTAATTATTTTGTTTAATATCTATTTAAATTACTTGAAATTATTCTTTTCTACTTTCGGTCAGCCACGTCAATGTCATTTTTGGGTAAAACGTAAAAGGCAGGTCAATGAACTTAGATGAACGATCGATGTATAATATATCTATGAATCTATAATAGTATTAACATATTAATAATACTTATGAAGACGTTACTGTCATCTTCCCACAAAAATCGGCAACAATTATTGTGGAGAACATTTGGCAAGTGATCCGAATCCAAATCAAAGAGAGCGTATTCCATGTCCATATGATACATCTCAGTTAGTGTCCTAAAAAATAATAGTATAACATGTTTATCTTTTTTTTATTTTTTTTTTTAATTTTACCTTTTAATTATTTCAATTAATAGTACTGTATACAAAGACGAACTCGAAAAACATCTTGCACAAAAATGCAATTCACGTCCACAACCAAATCCACCTTACTTTTCTCTTAATGTTAATTGCACAATATCCTCATCATCTGCATCATCTGAGCTTGTGATAGAAGAAAAAGTCACGCTTTCAGAATTATCTAAAGAAAATTTAGATTCATTGATTAATAATGTAAATTATTGGTTTCAAAATTTTGTTCCTAAAAATTTTGAGACTTTGGTGTTGGATCATGAAGTTTTAAAGGAAAGAAAAAAGTAATGAATTCCTGATATGTGAACAAATGTATTTTTTGAAAATTCAATTGCGATACTAAGTAATATTTTATTTATATATTTGTCTAGAGAAATCATAATAAATAGTAAACATGTTACTCAACAGGTAAATTAATTAATATAAAAAAAAATGGATATATTATATATTTTATTTCTTTCAATACTGATTATAATTCTTTATGAAAAGGCATCACTTTTAGGTCATATGGCAAGGCTGAAATTATTACGGCCAGATGGATGTTTCATTGAATTCGGTTGTGGCAAAGGTGAGTGTACAAACATTAACTTCTTTGAAGGTTTATATTAACAACTTATTAGTTACTTTATTTATATATTGTACGTACTAAATCTATTTTATCAAGGTGAATTATCATATTTCACAAAACTTGCTATCAAAGACGAAGATAATAATCGCTTCCTTTTAATTGATAGAAAAAATACACGTGGTAAGGTATGATATTATATATATCTTATTAGTGAATTTATTTAAAAGATGACGTTTTAAATATAAACTTAATTTTTTATTTTTATTTTATTTTTTTTTTTTTTTTGGAAAACGATTTTAGTTTGATGCAGGGATCAGAGATGCTGGATTATCGAAAACGCCCGTGCTACGTGTTGGAATGGACATTAAAGATTTAGATTTGTCAAAACTTGATTTTGTTAAGGATTCAAAAATTATAGCATATTCCAAGCATCTATGTGGATCTGCTACTGATGTTACTTTAAAATCACTGGTGAATTATTCCAAGTTGAATAAGAATGAGTATGTGATATATAAATGTCGATTTCTTAATAATATAAATGAATGTTTAGTTGTAACTAAGTCCCTGTTGCATTCATCATATAAAATTTTCCTTAGGAATCCAATCATTGGAATAATTATTGCATTGTGCTGTCACCAATTATGTCAGTACCATATGTATCCAAATCATCAATATCTTGAAGATATTGGAATTACAAATGATGATTTCAAAAGAATATGTACTATGAGTAGTTGGGCTATTTGTGGGCAAAGATCCAGACATAATGACAAACATAGTGATGATGATGATGATGATCACACTTGTGATAATTCAGCAGAACCGGACGATGATGATAACAAGTAAGTAAATAAGTAAATAATGAATTATTATAATATTTAAACATTTACTGGTTCCTAATTTCTCTTAAATTATAGCGTGCATTATTCAGGCCTAGATTATTCATCAAGAGAAGCTCTAGGTTATAAATGTAAACGTATATTAGATTACGGTCGTCTTAAATATTTACAGGAAAATGGTTTTGATGTAGAATTGATTTATTATGTAGAATCATCAACTTCTTTAGAAAATTTGGCATTAATGGCAGTTCCAAGAAAAAATTGACTTTTAAAAAAACATCTAATTATAGTACTTTAAAAAAATTTTTATTGTGCATAAAGAGCAAATCCTTTTTCAATTAAGAATTTAATACTCTGTGAAGGCCAAGTTCTTTATATGCGTTAATATTATAATGACTATGTTTCACTATCAATTTCGTGTTCAACGTCTGTATATTTTGTAATCCTGCACAAACTTCAAAGGTGGCCTTTAACGTCAACTTCAGTAATGTTTAATAGAAATAAAATTCACTAAACTGATAGTGTCTGCCCACAATTGGCGATTTTCACGTTCGTCTATCACTGACGAAAATTATTATGTCGCGTAGACCTCCCATAATGATAATATAATATATAATAAATGATACTTAGTAAATAATGAATAAACTAGTCTAATTTGAACAAGTCTCTTGTTTTGCCGATGAAAATGAAATTACCTCGAAACTAAGCTTTTAGAAAATACGATATAGTAATTTCTAATAGAGATGAATAATAAACGACTGCAACTTTGCTAATAGAAATGATTCTATTATGCAGTCATGATGGTCAAGATAGATACTTTATTATGAACAGAAGGTGATAACTAAATTTATTATGAATAACTAATTTTTTAAGAAATCCCAATCAAATTTTTCAAAAATAATCAAATTTAAATTAAAATTTTCTAATTTTTTAGAGCTCAATGAAAGTTGCTAATGGTACATGCAAGGACCACAAGAGTCTAATAATAATTATAGTCACATTTTTATTCTTAGTTTTATTTTTATATTTTGTTATAACAAAATCATGTATGCTTTTGTTTATTGTTTCATTATGGGAGGTGCAATCATACTCCCATTTCCTCGTTCAATATGTTAGCAAAAATTGTTGCATCAGGTTCTGGAAATGAAATCAAATTCTCGTAAGCTTTAGACTTTAAAATTTCTAATAAATTACTAAAAAAAAGAATTTAGTATGAAAATAAATTGATTTTAAAAGTCATTAAAGACGATTCATAGAACAAAAACCTGGTTGAACTATAGACAAGATATCCTTTATTTCCAAGCTCCACGGCGAGTTCTGCTTGATGATTATTCATTAAATTTTCATTTATAACCACTATCAAAGGTTTATTTAATCGAAGTGATTCTAAGATTGATCCTGACCCTGATTATTTTTTACAATTTATCATTTATTGGTATTTAATTTGAAAAATTTAACGAAACTATATACCAGCATGACTTATTATCAAATCGGACTCTGACATATCTTGATCTAATGATGTTTTATAATCATATCCAATAATTTGTATTTCGTTTGGAATATTGGATACTTTCATTGCCTCATTATAGGATTCACGACTTTTTCCATATTGTATGTTTAATTTTGTATACCCTAAAGACTTTAAAATTTGTAGACTCGGTGATGATGTTAAAAGACTAATTACTTGATCAAACCCTGTTGATCCAACAGTAACGAATACTGTTTTATCCATACTTCAAGAGTGTGAAATTAGCAAATATATAATATCGAGATTAACTAATTCAATGCATAGCATAAAGTGTCCGGAACACTAAATTACAAAAAAATGTTTTTTTTTGTTACACGTTTCTGGTATGATATTCAGCGGATGCATCAAAATAGCTATATACTAATAGGTAAAATGGTTAGCTAAATTGAAAATGGTCCATATTTTTATTATATCAAGTTATATAACACCTAATATTAGACAATTTTCTTCTCGAATATCTCAAAATTTTACTGGGGTAACCCTGTTGTGTTACTAACAAAAAAAATGTTCCTTTCGCTAAACTCTCCGACTCTAACTAACTAGCTATATAGAGGAAGTTATATAACATGTATAAAATATTTCTTTATTAGAGAAATATAATCCTATATATATATACTGTACACCTTAAACTTATATACCATAAATAACCCATAAAATCTATAAAATCGAAAAAAATTAAGGTTGCCGATCATTGATTATCTAAAAAAAAATGAAATACTTTTCAACAAGAGGTTCACCAGACCTTCTTACATTCTCAGAAGTAGTCTTAATAGGCCTATCTAAAGATGGTGGACTTTTTATTCCACAAACGATTCCTAATCTCCCTTCAGACTGGAAAACTGCTTGGTTAAATCATTCGTTCACTTCTTTAGCCCTTGAAATTTTTTCACTTTATATACCTGACAACGAAATTCCTCGCAACGATTTGGAAAGTTTGATTAATAAATCATATTCAACGTTCAGAGAATCTGATATTACTCCATTAAAAAAAATTAAAGAAAATTTTTATATATTAGAATTATTTCATGGTCCTACTTTCGCTTTTAAAGATGTTGCGTTGCAATTTTTGGGAAATTTATTTGAGTATTTATTGGGAAAAAAAAATTTAGAAAGTTTAGAAAAAAAAAACTCTAATAAAAAAGAAAGGATTACAATTCTTGGAGCAACTAGTGGTGATACTGGAAGGTAAAAAAAAAAAAAAGCATTTAACAAAATATATGTAAATTAATAATAATTCTTTAATAAAATTTGTTTTCAGTGCAGCGATTTATGGTTTACGAAATAAAAAAGATATTTCTGTATTCATCCTACATCCTCGAGGCAAAGTGTCCCCCGTGCAAGAAGCTCAAATGACTACCGTATTAGATAAAAATGTTCATAATCTCGCAGTTGAAGGAACTTTTGATGATTGTCAGGTAAAAATTATTTGCATATACTATTTAAATATATATAATCTATTCATAATTTAAACTTTAATTTTACGATATTTAGGATATTGTGAAAATGTTATTTTCGGACAATCAATTTAATCAAAAACATAATTTAGGTGCTATAAATTCCATTAATTGGGCAAGAATTTTAGCTCAAATTGTGTATTATTTTCATTCATATTTTCAACTTTTTTCATCTTTAAATATTTTGCCAAATTCTCCTGAAGCTAATAATATCAAACTTCAATATTGTGTTCCAACGGGTAATTTTGGTGATATATTAGCTGGTTATTATGCTAAACATATGGGATTACCAATTGAGAATTTATTGGTAGCTACAAATTCAAATGATATTTTAGATAGATTTTTTAAAACAGGTAGATATGAAAAAATTGTAAAGATAGTGAATGATGGTGAGGGTAATGGAGTAGGAGGGCACACAGTATATGAAACTTTAAGTCCGGCAATGGACATTAGTATTTCAAGTAATTTTGAAAGACTATTATGGTATCTTGCGTACGAGTCCATTGATACCAAATCTGGTGAAGAAAGAATGAATCTTGCTGGATCAATTGTGAAAAAGTGGATGGAAGATGTGAAATCTAAGCAATGCTTAACTGTAGAAAAAACTCAGCTGGAATTGGCATTACGAGATTTTAAAAGTGATAAAATATCTGATCAAGAGGTAATGTTTTACATATATGATACTTGTTTTTAATTTATTTATTTATTTTTTTTAATAAATTTAATTTATATTTAATTAACTAGACAATGGAAACGATCCGTCGTTATTACGTACCACAGGACTCCAGATCCCAAATTTCATATGTTTTGGATCCACATACCGCGGTCGGTGTAGCAGCATCCGATAAACAAAAGATTCCTTCGTAAGTTCTACTTACAATCAGATCAACAAATATTTTAATACGCATTTTAATACGCCTAACTTTTTTCCACTTGATATAGGAATATGTATCAAATTTGCCTTTCAACAGCTCATCCGGCAAAATTTTCGGCTGCCGTTGAAGAATCATTAAAATCATATAATGAATTCAAGTTTCAAGAAATTTTACCAAAAGAATTTGTTGGGTTATTGGAAAAGGAAAAAAGATGT
This sequence comes from Gigaspora rosea, assembly GCA_003550325.1. NCBI lineage: Eukaryota > Fungi > Glomeromycota > Glomeromycetes > Diversisporales > Gigasporaceae > Gigaspora > Gigaspora rosea. Next base: position 106,629 of record QKWP01000984.1, read on the forward strand.
GTGTACATAGAGAAAGCTGATCCTGAAATGGTTAAAAAGGCTATTGAAAGCGAGTTAGAAAAGGAGTTCATTTAATTGCTTTGAATAATCAATCATCTGAGGCCAATTGATGTCACATCACATATACGAAGTTATACATAGATGGGATGAAATTGCGTTTCTTAATAGAAAATAATTATTGAAATTAACTAATGTAGAAATTGGTGAAATTAATTTTTCAAATCATAAAGACAAAATTTTATTAAATTAAAAATTGTTTAAATATTTAAACTTAAAACTAAACGACATTATTGTTTTACAATTTTTTATTTAAAAAAATATTGGTTGGTGCGAAAAGATAGATACCTCAATATTTTAATTAAAAAGTACTACTAATAAAAGTTTTTAAATTATTAATAATATAATAAAAATTTTTTACAATTGAATAACTATGGTATAAACTATCATTTTTTATTAATTATATTATTTTATATCTCTTTTATATAAAAATAGATGAAAGCTAACTTTTTAGATAAAAAAAAAATTACAAAAAAATTTTTCTTAAAAAATAGATTTTAATTAATATCTTAATGAATTTGAAAGTTTAAAGCTTGCTACTATGCAAGTAACTAGCTATAAATTCAATAAAGCTATATTTAAAATTTCATAAAAAAATTATCACTAGATAAAAAGTTATTAAATATTAAAGTTGATGTATTTGTATTAAAAATCATTAATTTACTATATGTTCTATATATATTTAATAGTAAAACTAAGCTTAAAAATAACTATTAGTAAATTTTTTTTATATTTTATATAAACAAATATTTAAATTTTAAAATAATCTTTTTTATTATCTAATAAAATAAGGTTAAATTAAAAAAAAAACTTAAATTTTATATCTAAATATACTAAAATTTACTTAAAAAGTTATTGCTAAAAATTTCTTTATTTTTTTTATATAAAATAATTAAATAAATTATATTAAACCCTTTCCTATCTACCAAATTAATTTTTTAAATTAAAAAAATTACATTTTATTACTAAAAAAATTACTATTGATTTTTATTTAAGGTATCAATCTTTTTGCACTAGCCTATATTAAAATGTTGAAATTGTTGTTGTTGTTGTAATAAAATTTTAAAAATCTGCTCATATATATCAAAGATATTTTGGTTTGCTTTTTTTATTAATTGGTTTACAGTATTTAATTAATTTATCTTAACCTATTTTGATATGAAATTTTGAAATTTTTTGGGGTGTTTTTTTCGTTTTTGTCCTATGGAGTTAGGATTTTAGCAGGGTTTATAGTTTAAAATTGAGGCCCTGAATATCATTGTCAATTTTAGCATCAGCCGCAACAATTATTATATATTGATCATTATTTAAAATAAACTATTAAAGCTTAGTGTTTTTTTAAAATAAGCTATCATAGCTTATAGTGCTTTTTTTTAAACTAGGCTATCAAAGCTTATAGTATTTGTTTAAAATAAGCCATCAAAGCTTATAGTCGTTGCTATTTTTTATTTATTTATTGAAACTTTTATCATTGATCATATTCCACAAAATCAAGTTTCAAAGTTATATTTTGTTTTTTAATTAACATATAGGGTGTCCCCAATTAAAACAGCCCATATTTACATATATTTTATTTTGAGATAATTGAGTTTAATCACTTGTTTTGATTTTCGGACTGATCCGGGATTAATCAAATTTCACGATGTTGATTGGTTAAAGATGGCAGGTGACTATCAGATAATCTCGTGACGTATTGGCTCTACGCAGCCTCATTAATTTTTCTTTTTACATTATCTTGATTTTTTATTATGCCAATCGACTTTCATTTATAATTAAAAAAAGTCAATCATGTCAAAATTTATATGAATCTAATGAAAACTCAATTTTCAAAAAAATGTAAATATGGGCTGTTTTAATTGGGGACACCCCATATTTAAAATATACACAATTCAAAAGACTTTAATTTATATTAATATGGGTGGCCTTTATAGTAATTATACTACAAATATCACAATTTAAAAAAAAATCAAAATAGTTAGCTATATAAATTGCATATCTAACTTTATGTCAAAGTTGTAGACAATTTAAAATTAAACTACTTCCAATAAAAAGTGCCTGAAGGTAATTTATTAAAGAAAAAAATAAAAAAAATTAGCAATTATATTATAGATATCACCAGTGTTGGAAATCTTATGTTCTCATGTTCTCATGAGAACATCACTTTCTTTTTTTTTTTTATGTTCAACGATCCTGCTTCTTTTTATTATTTGAGAAAGGTAATACAATGCTGCCACTGATTACTTTTAAAACTCTATTAAAAAGAAACTCTCCAAGTACTAGGTACCCAAAGCGATCCATCATAACAACCTTTCATCTCAAGTCGGAGCCCGAACTTGCTCGAACTTTTGTACAATGTATGCCCAACTATCACTGACACTGGCGTTGTATGCCATATCAAGACCGTTTTTTTTCTTTCCTTTAAATTTTTTCTTCTTCACAAAAGATATGAAAAAGGGGGAAAGTAAAAACAGACAAAATAGAAAACGAATACAAAAAGGAAGTAAAAAAGGAGAAAAAGAAAAACAAAAGAAAAGAAAACAACAAAAAGAAAAAACAAAAGAGAGAAGAAAACAAATCTAGATAATAGTATAATCAAAGCCTATACTACGCTTATAAAAATTATACAGTATTAACTAAGATCTCATTACTGTATTTAAAGTAAAACCATAAGGAAAAAACTAAACTAAGAGGTTGAGATATGCCAATCAAAACTTTTCTAGAGACCCTCCATAAACGTCCATCAATCATTGCGATACACGTGAACACATCGGCAGCTTGTGTTGTGATTTCTCATGACTTCTCGTGACTTGAGTTTCCATTTTGGGATGGGTAAACAATGTCAATCTTTTGGAGGAGGTATGCCGAAATTCCCACTTTTTGGTAAAAATTTTGTGAAAAGCCGTATGGGAGGCTGAAAAACCAACGTAAAGAGAGTGTGGGAGTTTGCAAAGTATAGAATAGTATAGAAAACCAGGAGCTTGCTTCCACTAATGCTTCTACAAGTTCTTGACATGTACTTCCGGTATTTACCAACTACTTGTTCGATAGTTCTGTAGACTTCCACCAGGGAGCCAAAAACCCAAAAGGAGTTCTTTTTCAACTCTATTTCAGTTCTCCAAATAATCCGAAGACTCATCAAGCTTAAGACTACTAGTCCTAATTGCTACAAGAAAAGTTTTGTTCTATACTAACTAAACACTTGGTTGCAGGTCCGTTCGGTGATTGTTGGTTTGAGGGATCATTAGAAAGAGTGTGTGAGAACATTACTTTCAATCTGAGAACATTTACAAAATTAAAGATGTTCTCTATTAAATTTTTTTTGAGAATATTAAGTTTGAAAAATATGTTTTCTATGTAAATATATAAAATAATAAAAAATCATTTTTATTAATATAGCAGTTGAAAATAATTAAGCTCATAAATATTTAATTGTTAGTTAGTTGAAATAGAGAACAATTTAGTTGTTTTTGAATCATAAAAAATTTTAAATAATAAAGTTTATTGGTTTATCTATTTCTAGTTTGGTGCAATATAGTCCTTATTATGTATACATATAATATCATAAATTTTAGAGAGCTAAACTCACTATGATGATAATTTTTATAAGAAAATTACTTAACAAATCTTTAGTTATTATGATTTTAAACTTTAGTGTTATATCTTAAAATTTTATAGTAAGAAATTTTTGAATCTATAAATTCACTATAGTTAAAAAAGATAGTATATTATATTACTTATTTATTTAGTTCATAATTCGCCTATAAATGGATGTATTCACATAGTATTCACATAGTAAAATTGTAGAACAAGTTTAATATAAATATCATAATAAAATAACAATTTAATGTTGGTCTATAGTAAAAATTTTTTTTATTAAATTAACCTCTTTTTAGCTTCTAATTAAAGTTGTAAAGCTGAGATTTGTGGATTTTATAGCAAAAATTCATTAAATCGGCCTAGTAATTCTTGAGATATCTTAATTTTTCTTTTTATAATCTAATAAAGTTTCTTTACAAACTTGTGAAAAAATTTTATAAGTTTTGAAGAGAAAAATTAAGATAACTCAAGAATTACTAGGCCGATTTTAATGAATTTTTAATATTAGGTCCACAAATTTTAGCTCTACAATTTTAATTAGAAGCTAAAAAGATTAACTTAATAAAAAAAATAATTTTACTAAAGACCAACATCAGATTGTTGCTTTATTATAATGTTTATATTAAATTTATCACACAATTTTACTATGTGAATACTTACATTTATAGGCAAATCACGAATTAAACATTCGAGAGATGTTAATAGCTTATTTAAAAATTTAATATATAAGCTGAGTCAAGCAATAACATCCCCAACAATAAATAAAAAACCTCAAATATTAATTTTTTTAAAAAATATATAAGTTACATAAAGTTATAATCTTATTATTATGAATAATATAGCTTTGTTTATATAGTTTGTTAAATAAATTATATTTTTTATTAATAATTTTTAAATATATTAATTAAAAATAAAAATTAAAAAATAACTAAAAGTATATAAGTATAAGTATGAGAAAGAAAATGAGAGAAATAAAATAAGTGTAAGAAAGAGTAAGAAAAAGTGAGAAAGAGTGAGAGAGAAAAAAAAAGAGAGAGAGAAAGAAAGAGAAGAAAAAAAGAGAAAGAAAGAGAGAAAGAGAAAGAGAAAGAGAGAGTAAAAGAAAAAAAATTTTTTTTTAATTGAGAACATAAAAAAATTTTTGAGAACATTAAATTCAATAAACATGTTCTTATGAGAACATAAATTTCAAAACAGATTTCCAATACTGGATATTATATGGGATGAAATTTTTTATAGTAATATAATACATAATTTTTTAAAAATAAATAAATTTTTTTTCATTCACAATAGTGCAAATTGGAATATTTTATTTCTTAAAAGAATATAGTATAAAAGACCATAAGAAAAAGTGAAAACATACCTTAGATTTTTCAAAATCATTGCTAATATATACTCAAAAAAATAAAAGAATAAACAAGTACATCAGCAAATTATATAAATGTAATCTTACATAAGTTATTACGGCCCAAAAACTTGCGCAAGAATTTTCAATTAGGGCGCCTACTTTTATCACCTGATTTCAGGTTTATTAGTAGCCCCTTACCCCCCCCCCCTAGATATGAAAATTATCAGGTCTTATATAATTTCCAAAATTTTTGACCCCCTTCTCTAGAAAATCAGGTGATAAAAGTAGGCTCCCTTATGGAATATTATGAAATACATACGTAAAAAATTACGCAATATTACATCACAATAATTCAAAATAAATCACAACAATGCGCATTTAAATACCCCCTGACAAGGACTATCGATAAAAATAGTAATTGATAATAATCAGTTAATTAATACTATTATTTTTAAACATTTTACAGGTTTTCACAATATTTTGCACGGTTTCGCAATTTAATATAAAATTTTTATTTTTTTATTTATTATTATATATTATATTTTACATTTATTAAATATACATTTTTAATTAATATTACATACTTTATTATATATTACATATTATTTCTACATTATTACAAATATTTTAAATTACTTTCGCACTTCGTCGCATCTAATTCTATCACTTATACAAAAAACTAGCTCTACACACTTATTTTCGCTCACTTCACAGTTAGTTATTATCTTCGCTTTTTTGTTTTTGAAAGT
>QKWP01000984.1:138801-163100 GCA_003550325.1 Gigaspora rosea
AGTCTGTATAAAATTTAGAGGCTGAGTCTGGTCCGATCCTGGACCGGACCTGAACCGGACCTATTCCGATCCTGGCCGGACCCAAACTGGACCTAATCATTTGTTGTTTAAGTCCCCCCCTCTAAAAAATTTTGAACTTGTAATGTTAAACAAAGAATTAAGTTGGAGTGGCCTTACTTAGTAAAAAAAATGTTTTATATGTAGCAACTGCTAACAAATTTTTTAAGATTTTTTAAAAAAATCAGGAGGTAGCTATTTTAGATAGTAGCTTATTTTCGGACATATACGGTAAGTGTGTACTAAAAAAAATAGGAACTGTAGATGTCATTTACCGGTATTTTATCTAAAATTGGATACTATGCCAAATTATTAATGTTAATTCTCAACCTACTATAATATTATATAGTTCTGTAGTTATCCGGTGGTTTACAACGATTGTGCTTGCTAAATGACTCACACTTTTGGTAGTGATTATGTAAGCTGCCAGTCATTTGGCATGCACTATCACAGATAATTTCATATATAAATAAACATCAAGCATATATGCGGATATTTAGTGATTTAAGTACTTACGAACGTACATATTAAAATCAATTTAACGGGCTTATTGGGTACCCACAGGCTTTTTTGTAAAAACTGACCCAACTTGTATCTTTAGCGGGCTTAGCCCGAGCCCAGCCCGCAACAATGACGGGCCTAAAAATGTTAACCTGGCCTGGACTTTTGCAGTATCGGGTCGGGCTCGGGCCCAGGTAGTCCAGCCCAATTACTGACCCTAGGACAAGTAAGATAACCCAAAGTTGAGTTTACTGGCATATAAGATAATAAATATACAATCAATTGCTAATCAATCACATAATAAAATATTTTAAATGCATATGTTTAACAAACCTTAAAATATTTCTACCCCAATTAACAACTATCCCACGATCTGTGTAAATCAATAACTCTGCAAAGTTTTCCATTTTTTACAAGCAAATTTCCAGTTGCATAATGCCACTATTTATAAATAGTGTGTTTTAAAAGCACATTAGCTTGGGAAATTATTGAAATCTTCAATTCGGATGTTCAAGTGAAAACTGGTATTACACTTCACGAGAAAAAGATGAGTGGCAGGCTCAAAGGTAATTTACTATATACAAGACGATGCGGGTGCGTTTTACATAGTTAATTAAAATTGTTAGACTTCAAGTTATATATATGATTTCTTACCTTCATTTCTTTCATCTTAACAATAATTGAGTGTAAATATATAATTCAGTTTCTTTAACAATAAAAGAACAGCTATAAAATTTCTAAGTCTTAAAAAAAAAAGAGATCTTAGTAAACACGTTATTTTTAAAAAAATTAATAATCAAGACTTTGGCTAGTTGAACATGATACATATGAATTTTATATAGAGTACAGTCAATTAAAACACGGCTTATGGCTTTTTTCCATTTTGAGAAAATTATGTTTTAAATTTAGTGTAACAACAACAATGATGATCTATTATTAGTAGAACCTGTTTGATCTACATGAATTAGCCAATTATATGAGCTCTTTTCTATGATTATGCAGCAAGGATCAACAAGCTAATTTCTAAAATCTATCTTCTAATTACATATGGCATTTAGAAAAATAGGCATCAACAAAAATTTTATTATGCAAATCGATGCTTTAAATGCTAAATTATATAGTCAAATACATGCCTTAATTGATAGTATTGTTAACTCGTTTTTGCAAAAAATGCTATAAGCCATGTTTTAATTAACCGCTCCCCATATGATTTTCATATAAAATGACAATTTTTGTATTACAATTAAACTTGTATAACATTTGAGTTGGCCCTCGTAATTTTACTAACCCCTAGGTAGTACTACACAGACCGGGTTAGAGTATTAATTTTTGGGCCCTAGGGTAAGGGTAAGGGCTCGACATCACTAAGCCCTTATATAGACAGGTAGGGCTAAGAGCAACAGTACCCTACTCTCATATCCGTGAATACCCAGTACTAAACAACCCACCAATTATAATTCAGGTTCTATCGCTTTCTATCGCACTACAGTATATTATACATAAGCTTAATAATACAGATGTCTTAATTACAACGTACACTAATTACAACGTACACTAATTACAACATACACACTAATTACCAACATATAATTACCAACACATAATTACCAACATATAATTACCAGCGTACTGCGCTAAATACCTATGCTCTAATTACCAACACACTAATTACCAATGTATGCACTAATTACTAACGTTCTAATCTATCAATGCATGCACTAATTACCTGCCAACAAATTGAGCTACAGTACCAACGCAATCACAATGCCATAAGATTCTGTAAATTTTAAAAATTTTGAATGATTTCAAAAATATTATTATGCTTTGCAAAAAGATGTGGCCACTAAAGATAGTGCTAATTTTCATAAGGTATTTTTGCTATTTTTTTTTTTTACATTTGTAGTAATCTTTATTAACTTCTGATGGAATATTATTCAATTTGGGTTAGGCAATAAAGAAAAAATTTTATCCCATGTGACAGTTATAATCAAGTCTCCACCTAGCGCTAAAAGCTAGTCATAGAAATTAAATCAACTTAAGAAATTTATCAGTGACAACTGGTTTTGTATTGAAAAAACTTCATCTTGCACAAGTAGTTTAATTCTTTAATGGATAGATTAAATTGGGGGGTTTTTTTTAATCTAAAAAGTTCAATTTAAATTACATATATTGTATCACATTATTTTGAAAAATCAATATTTTTTAAATCTACTTATTAAGTGCAATTTGAATTCTTTAACCAACCGAGCCAATTTAGATTCTAAACGAAATTCGATTTTGACGTATAACATTGGTTTAAAGGGTAGTTTTATTATGTACTCACATTAATCAGTTAGCCTATAACCACTTGCAGGTATTCTGTGGATAGTTTGGAGGGTACTAGCTTACATGGAATGGGTACGGGTACTAGATTCTGAACCCTAGGGCAAGGGTAGGGCCCGAATAGTTGAGCCCTTTTATAGGCGGGTAGGGTTAGGGTACTGCTAGTACCCGGCCCTACCCGGCCCTTGCGGAAGGCTAACGAATAATGATAATTTTCAAGCGCATAAACCTTTATTTCAGAATTCTGTTCACATGTAAGTCACTACATATTTCTGCATATTTTTACTTTGCATATTTTGCCGCAAATAATTGCATAATTTCGCATAAATAGACAGGTAACACATACATAATTTGGGGTTTGTTGCCGCATAAAATGGTGAGCCCTACTCGTGTCCCTTTTAGGGTGTCCAGGATTATGCGAAAGCATAATATGCGCATAATTTACCAAATTTTTGCATCGCATAATTCGACAAAAAAAAAGCACTCAGATCACGTGACTGAAATATGATTGGCTGTTTGGAGAGGGAGCCGTTAACTTCACTTAATTTGTAATTTGGTGGCAGAAAGTAAATTAAAGTTCCGAAGAATAGAACTAATTACATATAGCGTACAATATAAAAATCGCATAATCGATCGTATAATTTTAAATTTATTTCGCATCCATCGCATAATTGCCCACATAATTTACCTCATCGCATCGCATAATCCTAGACACCCCATTTTACTTATTTGCGCGGGTAACACAAACCAAAAAAGAAAATCTGATTTTGTAAATAAACTGCTGAACTGTGTGAGATAAAAATTTAGGGTTAGGGCCTTAATGTTAGAGGCTATAGGGTTAGAGTGATGTTTGATATAAGTAAAATTTCATTCCCGTCATTTTTAATTAGTGCACCAAGATCGATTTAAACATTAGTTTTTGCGTATTTTCGCTTTTTTCTTTTACGCGTGTTCGTCGGGCTGACCCGGATTAGTCAAAATTTGCAAATAAGTGGATGCCTGGACCTTTCGACTAGGTCACGTTTTGATCACGTTTTGACAACATGTGATAAACTGACAAGCAGCAGGGGTTATCTAATCGACTTTTGCTCGAAAAACTGAGGTTTGATAAAATTCCCAGCTCGAGTTTTTTGTCAAGGCATTTTTTTCCTCATGTTCCTTTCGAGCAGGTCGCGTTTCGCCTTAAAGCGATAAACTGACAAGCGATGGGGTTATCTAATCAGTTTTTGTTCGAGAAACAAATTCCCAGCTCACTTGGGTTTTTGCGAGTTCTTTGTTGAGGCATTTACCCTAGTTATAGGATACGCCTCTACGTGGTGACTAGGACAAGTAGGCTCTTTTTTTTTTGCTGAAACTAAGTACCCTGTAAAAAAATAAAGAACGTTATTTTAATAGTTTAATTATTAAAACATTGTCGATAAGACGGGGAAAGAATTAAATATCATCATTCTGTAAAAAATAATAAAAACTTCTTTTTTCTTCTTACCTTACAATAACGATAACAATTTTGTAAACGGATGAATTAAAGATGAATTAGATGTTTTTTTTTTTTTTTCGAGATCTATTATACCTTTATGGAAGACTGGACATTCACTAATTTAAAATGTGACTATCGATCAATCAAAGCAAAAAAAGCTACGTATCGTTATACAAGCGAAATTATTACACTACATTAATTCGAATGAAAATCCTTTTTTTAAACTGTTACTACCTTTGTTAGAGACATTCCTATCCGCGAGATATATTAAGCAATCGATTATTCATATTTGCATTCATCAAAAGTCTTTCATAAATAATAACGTTTTTAGCATTACAATCTTTTGATATTTATTACTAATTAAAATTACGTGTATCTACTGTATCTATACTAAATCTCTATTTATTTTTATCTACTTACTAAGTTTTGTATACAAAATTTTTAACACAAAAGTTTTTCATAGTATTTAGGCTAGGGTTTGTGAAGAGTTTTTGAGGGCATAGAGCATTTTTACCTAAGACACACTGCGTTAATTAATTATCTAATTTTTGAGATAATGTATACATAGACCATAGTTGCGTTTTAGTAAAGTTAATTAATTATCAAAAGTATTTTAAATATATACAATAAAGTTAATAGCTTGTAAGTTAAAAAAATTTTTACAATCTCATTTCTATATGTAGATAATATAGTTAATCATATGAGTTACGGGAAGCTTTTTGAATATTTACTTTTAATAAAAATATCCTTAAAGCCAATTAATTAAACACAAGATTTTATATTATTCGAATCAACTCATTAAGACAATTCAAATGATATTAAAATATTAAGTGTTTAAATTTAGAATATTTTTATTAGAAGTATATACTCAAAAGATGACTACGAGTTTTTTCTTTCCGTCACTCGTATATAGTAATAAATAATGAAATTTTTACTTTTAAGTAATGTTCTTAGGATCAGATTGTTGATAGATATTGCTTCTTAATAAGAGAGAGGGAGAGAATTAAAAATTTTTAAAGTAAATAAATAAATTTTATAAAATTTTATTTATCATCGAAATCATCAAAAATCCCTAATTTTATCTTTTTTTTTTTTTGATTATTTTGTTTAAAAGTAAAAAATTTCAAAATTTCTCTTAGATTTTCACTTTTCCCAATACTGTATCTCGTAAACACAAGAATTGGTTGTAGGTTTGGTTTAAAAATATTGGGAATTTTCGGAGGTTTTTCTATCAATCATGAAGAAATAATAATTTGCAAAATATTTTCTATCGATTTACATCTGTACATTCAATTAATAAGTGATAATGTTTTACTTGAACTTTCGAAAATAATTCTAAACAACAAAACAGACCATATGATATTGAGAAATCTTTGTTCAACGTTTATTCCAGATTCCCAGATTATACGTAGTGTGATGTATAAAATCCGGGGTCACACGAATTTGAAAAGGGCGATAATAAAAACGAGTGCCTACTCTATTAACGTTCTGATCATTATGTTGATGTGTAATGACTTAAAAGCTCTAGTTCTTAAAAGAGTTGCTCGTTCTTCAAACGCTATTTCACTTTTTATATGAAGAAAAATTTTTTTGATCTTGTGAAATTGATGTAACATCTAATAAATTTTCATCCAATAATGACCTGTGAACTTATTATCATGTTCAAAAAGCCAAGACAATTTTCAATCTTTTTCTAAAACAGTAAATGAAATATGACGTCATTGAACTTTCTACGAATTTTGTTCGGAATTGTAAAATAGCTTTCCGACTAAATTTTGTTTTAACAAAAAAATACGTCGATTACCGTCGATCTCAACTTTGATCAATTTTACCGACCAGTTTTTATTTGGTTAGGGTCGTTCAGAGGATAGGGTTTGGACAAAAAATTATAGGTAAAATTGTTCTCCCGACATTTTTTATTAGCCTCCATGACAAGTTTAGACACTCATTTCTTTTTTTTTTGCTTTGTTTTGTTCGTAAAAATTTTACTATTGATTGGTTAATCTCTCGATTTGATTGGTCAATCTATGTAGATCTCCCAAATAAGGAGGCGGGGCAAATCATATGATCAACCAAAAATGGGGGACCGGGTCCATCATGAATTTAAATTAACGTTAAGGTTAGGGTCAGTTTAGAGCCTATAGAAGCTGAAGTTAGAAAACTCTATATGTGAAATCGTCCCCCTGTTAATGGACCAAGAAAGGTTTAGACACTCGTTTCTTGTATTTCTCGCATTTTTTACTTTTTTTTGCTTCGTCGGGATGATCCGTGTAAACAAAAACTTGCGATTTTGATTGGTTTTGCGAAACGGAAGATCTCGTGATGGACCCCAAAAAATGGCTAGACATCCCCCAAATAAGGAAGCATGTGTTTACGCGTTGGCAGATAAAAAAATAAAAGATACAGTATATAAGGACCACTTTTTCAACCTTTCACTTCTCACTTCTGCACTCATGTTACGTTTTGCCCTTTATTTTTTTTATTTTCCTTTGTATTCGGTTTTTTTTGATACTGTCTCTTTTTATTTCACTACTACACTTCCCCTCTAATACATATTATTTATTTACACATTTTAATTACCCGTTCTTGTCTTTAGTAAAAATATGTAATACTTTTAGGGATATTGATAGAGTTGGAAACGCCCTTATAGAGTTGGAAACGCCCTTATAGAGTTGGAAACACCCTTATAGAGTCGGAAACACCTTTATAAAGTTGAAACACCCCTTAAAATATCTTTAAAAGTATTACAGCATTTTTATTATTGGCTANTCATGTTTTGACAACATGAGCCTCAAAGCGATAAACTGACAAGTGGCAGGGGTTATCTAATCAGTTTTTGCTCGAAAAACTGAGGTTTGATAAAATTCCCAGCTTCACTTGAGTTTTTGCGAGTTCTTTGTTAAACCATTTTATTTTTCTCGTGTTCCTTTCGAGCAGGTCACGTCTTCGTCAAAATGAACTTTAAAGTGAAAACTGACAAGCGGCAGGGGTTATCTAATCAGTTTTTGCTCGAAAAACTGAGGTTTGATAAAATTCCCAGCTCACTTGAGTTTTCGCGAGTTCTTTGTCGAGACATTTACCTAGTCATAGGATACACCTCTACGTGGTGACTAGGACGAGTAGGCTTTTTTTTTTTTTTTTTTTTTTTTTGCTAAAACGAAGTATCCTGTAAAAATAAGAATTTTTAAATAAAAAAAGTTATTTTAATAGCTTTAATTATAATTATTATTAAATGTAAATAATGCAAATGATTTTAAATGTAACAAGTATATATGCTCGTGAAAATAAATTGTTTATATCATAATAAAGTTTTATTAGAATTGAAAAAGATGTGATGAATGAAATTTGATAGTAAAAGTAATTTGAAAAGTGCTATAAAAGTTTTATATTACGTATAAAAACCATATAAATGATTTTAAATGTATCAAGTATGTTCGTGAAAATGGATTCTGCTCATAATAAATATTTTATTAGAATCGAAAAAGTTTTATAATCGATTTATTCTCTAAAAGAATTTTTTGATAATGTTCTAATGTTTTTTTTTTACTGTCTAGCTATAGTAGTACTTTACTAGTACTTTGCACAGTAACTGATAATTTTTTTTTAATAGAGCTTAAAATTATACAAAAAAAGCCGGATATCGATTTTCATGCCATTAATTTTAGAATAAACCCAAGAATAACTTGTTATAAAACAATATATTATAATTTTTGTAATTTGTGATTATAATACTGAAATAACGATTTTATATTAAAAAAAGATCTTGGACCTGGCTATATACAGATATTAGACAACTTTTTCGAAAAAAAAGGAATTTTTTTTTAATTTTGTGGAGCACTTTTATTTATTTCCTGACCAATACTGTCTGACCAAAAGAAGTGGAACATCACGCATCTTTCTTAAAACATGATATAAAAGATTGATCATAACCAATATAAAATTTCAGATACAATGGTAAAATTAAAGTTTCAAACACTTAATAAAAAGCCTTCCCCCTTTTATTATCTGACAGTACAAATAAATTTTAGTTATTTGCACACTTTAAAAACTACGCGAGTACAGATAGAACTTCTTAATCTTCAATTATTTATGGCACACTCCACCATTGTAACTCTTTACCGATCGAAATCCAAATGCCTTCACCTTTAATATAGTGTTCATTATCTCCATCCGGAAGAAATTCATAACTGGGTTGTTCATCACGTTCACTAAATTGAATAGCTGATACTGTATCTTCAAATGGTCCAATTGGCATGCGTACAACGTTTCCAGTGTTGATAGAAAAAAATCGGACAAAATTATCTTGACCGGCTATTACCAAATCCAGCTTACATAGGTAAGTAAATAGTAATTTTTTTGTTCAAGATATAAATATAAGTAAACTACTAACCAATAGCAACGATTGAGTTACACGAATTTACAGCAAATCCGGTTTGACGATTAGTACTATTAACATGTCCATAATATTTTAATACAGGTAAAGTAGATTCCTCTGTATTTTGATTCCTTCGTTGATTCCGAATATCCCATAAAGAAAGCTAAAATAATCCTTTGTTTAGAAATGCATCAACCCTCAAATTATAACTATTTATTATTTTATCCTTTTATACATACCGATCCATCCATTCCATCACTTAGAACATACCAACCACTCACTTGTTTTAGATTACATATTGGAGACGATTGTTTAATCATTGGGCCATCACCATGCGGTGAAGTTTTTTTAGGACTACTACGGACATCAAAAAGGAGTAGTCGACCGTCTCGACATCCTGCAAAAATAGCTGAAGGCTTACATAATTAAATAGTTAAAATATGGACAAGTCATTTTATTTGAAATCATACTATAATTAATTAATACCAGGTATCGATCGTTATCCAAAGCAAAAACGTCACTATTGGTTTTAAAATTTGTGAATCGAGCACCCGGAACAGAATAATTAGATAAAACTGAGACATATTTTGTTGCACCTATTTTTGAAATAATGAAATTTGGAAATTTATATCAAAAAAAAAATTTTTTTATTTAAATAAAGCATATATAATATATAATAAAAATACCTAACGCTATCCATTCATCAACTTGTGAAGAAGTTGACGTCCAAACAGTTGATCTAGTTTGATAGTTGCATGCACTTGCTTCTATATTTCAATATAAGATTGTCAGCTCGAATTAGTATTAAAAGCAACTTAATTAGCAGTTAATTAGTAGTGCTAAATCTTACCGTGAACCATGTCAAAATCAGTTACTTCGGGTAAATGTTCAATGCGCAATATGCCAGAGCAAAGATGATTACCAAGTGAAGTGTAACTAAATTATAAAAGCACACAGTGAATTTAAGAAAAGCTCTAATCATTAATTGTTTACAAAATTTTAAATCTACAGTTTACATGATTAAACTTTCACCAATAATTCTTATTGACGTTATCTGTGAATTGAGCACAAATTTTCAATTAGGCTCTTTAAAAATGCAGATCTAAAAAAAATAATTAACGAACGAACCTCTGAATTACAGTAAGCAAATGGCTTGCTAAAAATTTCGGAGCATGCTTTTGAAGAAGCCTGAAACTTTAACAAGCTAAGAATATATTAGCAAACGAGTTTATTTTTAAAGTACACTATAATTCCTGTACAAATCTTTTATTTTGCTTACCCAACCATTCCATCAGTATTACCAAAATATAATTCATTGCTTGTTGGGTGTATCTACGTAGATGAAACGGTTATTTGAATAAGATCCTAAAATGTAACAAGATTTAACAAGTTTAAATAATATAAAGAATCAAACCTGGAAATTTGTAATGCGATGCGACAAAGAAAAAGGAATTGTTTGTTGAATTGTACCGACATATCGTAAAGACTTTACAAAAATCTCTCTCCATTCTCTAGCAAAATTAGAATTACTATAATTATTTTGTAATAAAGAATGTTATAAATAGAGCTCATACCTACCTATGAAGCCGATGAATTGTTTTAAAGGGATTAAGTTCACGATCGTTGAGAAGAGAATTGCAAGTTGGAATTCTTGGTTTAGTTGATGTGCTTACATTCCTTTCGGGCTGTTTCTTAACCTCTACGCCACTTGCATTAGTGCTACAAAAGTGATGCCCTGGCGTTATTTTAAAATATCTGTCGCGCTCCTGATCATAGTAAAATCCTGGTATTTCCATTGAATCATCGTCTGTTGGATCAGATGATTTTTTAAACTTTTTTCGCCGGTTTGATCTTTTTTGTTTTTTGTATGGGGGTTGATGGTTTCGCTGGGGCATTCTTGAGTTTGATTAACCAGAGGGCATTTAAGATCGTTACGAAATATAAAAATGGTTATTAAAAGGGATATGATTAATAATAAAATATATATGTTACGTAATTTAAAATTTTTTATTTTTTACATTGGGTTTTTTTCACTTTTAGGAAGATAGAACGGTTATTATATAATTCTTAGTTTATTAAATTTAATAAAAGGTTCATCGATTATCTACATTCTTGTTTCGTGTTACAATAAAATTTAACATTGATCCGCGTCATGACACTCTACAGCCACGTATGCTGCCTTCTTATAATGATGCATTTGGAAAAGTCGGATAAAAATGTATAAATATGGTTTATTTCTCGTCAAGTCTCAAAAATTCTATTGCCAAAAATTTTCGTAACATTTGCATCATTGATAATACAAAATGGTAAAGAATCATGCCTATTTTATTATTATTATTATTAAAAAAAATAAATAAATAAAATTCTACGAACTTTAGGATGATGATATGTTTTGGGTAATGCTATCCGACTATCCAGATAGTAACGATGATGTTGTCGAACCACCTGGTTGTCAGATTAATAAATTTTCGGAGGCAGAATTTTATAGAGAACGTGCGAGAAGGACTGAACAACTTCATCGGGATCAACGAGAAAAACTTTTGAATAGCTTTGCAGAAGAACGACGGTCACATCGATTAGAATTCTTTCGAATGATTGATCATGATTATTTGGCAGATGTAAGAGAAGGAATTAATCCACTTCGCACGATGGATTTATGTCCATCAGTATCAATGATTCTTTATGGTAGCAACAAATCAGACAGTGGATCAATGGAGAACGTTCAAGAAGTTGAAGATGGTTTGAATAATGCAATTGCAAGATTATTGATATCTGGGGAAGATCGAGCACGTCTAACTATTCAAGATATATTGGTATGTTGGAAGTAAATTAAATAAATGGAATTCATATAAACAGTATAAAGAAAATTTTTTTTATTTATAACATTTAAAAAAGGTTCAATACAGAGCAGAGCAAGAGTTTATTAGAGAACGACAACTCGCAAAATTAAAAGATTTGAAAAAATATCAAAGTCAAGTAATGAATAATTTGCGTAGTCATATTAAAGACGATATCCCAGCCCCTGCACTGTCCAATACACCTATTCCATCTAACACACCCACACCCGTACCGTCTAATGTCCCTTTACCGTCCAATGCCCCCGTACAATCTAATGCACCCGTACAATCACCTGTGCAATCTAATGCACCTGTGCAATCTAATGCCCCCAATCAACCACCATCTGAAGTTGCTGAATTTTGGAATGCGTTTGTAAGTCATCTTCAACCTGGTACCAGTCAACAACAGGCTGCCACCTTATTAAGCATAATTGCAGCTATGGCCAATAATCAGCAACCTCTTAATGGCGCCAACAATCAGCAACCTTTTAATGGCGCCAATAATCAACAGCCTTTTAATGGTGTCAATAATCAGCAACCTTTTAATGGTGCCAATAATCCACAACCTTTTCATGGTGCCAATAATCAAAAACTTTTTCACGGTGCCAATAATCAGCAACCTTTTCATGGTATCAATAATCAACAACCTTTTAATGGTGTCAATAATCAGCAACCTCTTCATGGTGTCAATAATCAGAAACCTCTTCATGGTGCCAATAATCAGCAACCTTTTCATGGTGTCAATAATCAGCAACCTTTTCATGGTGTCAATAATCAGAGACCTTTTCATGGTATCAACAATCAGCAACCTTTTAGTGGTGTTAATAATCGGTAGCCTTTTAATGGTGGGTGCGGGTCAGCCACAGCCGCCGCAGTAAATTTTGGGAGATGTGATCTCAAGTTCCAGAACCCCATATTCAAGAACATGAAAAGATCTTTATGCGTAATGCTTATTTTAAAATTGTAGAGCACTATTAGACGAAGCATATGTGAACATTAAAACAGTTTTTTTAATTTTATAACAACTTATAAAAATTTTCTGAAAGCTTTCAAAATTTGACGGGTTGCATTATAAAATTTATTTTGTATGGCCTTATGTAGGGTGTATAACACGATTTGCTTAATTTTATTTCAAGTTAGATTTACATTTGAATACAAATTTTTAAACATAATTGTTCCAGCTTAGAGACTGGACTCGAGTCAACTCGTAGCTTAAAAAACAGTCTTGACTCGAGTTTAGACTATGTTTTTTAGGCTACGAGTTGACTCGAGTCCAGTCTCTATTCCAGCTAAGTCAATCTAACGAGCATGTTCGAAGAATTATGTTAAATTAGTTGATACTCAAGTATCCATAACATTTCTTATTACGTAGCCTAAAATCAATATCACGTGACCAAGAGTGGTCAAATTTTTAAAAATTTTTATTATAAAAATTTTGTATTACATAAAAATTAGCCAATTAAATTTTAGTATAATAAAAAAATTTTTAAACCATTTATATTAGCAGTCAGTAGCCAAAATTTTAAGATATATTAGATATTTTGGCTAATAAATTTAGCTTGAGTAAACTAAAAAGTAATAATTAATTTATAGCATTAGTCTTAGATAGCATTCTCACAAAAAATTGGTCATTTGACCAATTAAAATTTAGTATCAGGTGTAATACTAGGCTAATGCATAGCATTGTGAGGCCGGAGCGAAAATATTTTAAAATTCAAAATTTTAAATAAAACTAATTAATTATTTTAATATAATATATAATAGTTGTATATATTTAATAATACAGTATATAGTATACATTATTTAAAATCTAATTTGTTTATAAGTGTCTAGCTAATAATTTTACTATAGCTTATACTAATAACGGTAATATTAATAATGATAAATATATTTATTAAAATTATCGGTTTCAAAACGATTCAACTCATTAAAAAGACAAGGAATTGCTTGGAAATTTTTACAAAATATCTACAAAGTTTCAAAAACAAATTTATGTTCGAATATTTTTGTAAATTTTAGGCGTCCAACTAATAGAATATGTAAATTTATGGCAGGTCTGTTTGTTGATTTTTTTTATCAGGGATTTTTTTTTACGCGACACGCGTGCGAATGGACAAAAAATTTCCAAATTGTGGTTCTGATCTAATTTTATGTAATTGATATAAAAAACATCAAAAAAGTAATTTTTTTAGATCAAACCGCATCAAAAACATAACTTTTATATCACATGCGTAAACACTAAATGTCCGTTGCTACACCCCGGCCAATAATAATCAAACCAATGTGTTTTGTTTTTTAAATAAAAAAATTGTATAAAATTATAGCTAAGAAAACCATGTTATAATTAGAGTTAGGGTTAGAAAAATATAGTAGCTATTAGGGTTCTGCAATTTGATTTGATCTTCAAATATTTGAATCAAATATTTGATCTTCAAATATTTGAATCAAATATTTGATCTTCAAATATTTGAATCAAATATTTGATCAAATTCAAATTCAAATTTGACTATATTTGATTTGATCAATTCAAATATGGCCAAATTTGATTTGATTTGACAAATATTTGATTTGACAAATATTTGATTTGATTTGAAAATTACTATTAAAAATTCAAATTCAAATCAAATTCAAATTCAAATATTTGAATCAAATCAAATTCAAATCAGAGTCAATTTGATTTAATCAAATTCAAATTGATCCAATATTTGATTTGATTTGAATTTGAGGAATCCTAGTAGCTATAGTATAGTAGTATTAGTATTGGTAAAATTTTATAAGAAACATTTTTAATTAAATGCAGTAGATGGTTTCTTAATAATAGAGCTATTCCTGATTTTTTGTAAAAAAGTAAGTTTGCTTTGATAAGTTTTGCTAAATCTTACCAGTAGTGATATCACTGCTCATATGCTCAACCAATTAAATCATAGGATCTTGTAAAACCAAAACAAAAACAAAAAAATAACAGTATTAAGAAAAAATCTAAAAAATTTTTGACAACAAAATATTTTTATAATATCTTATTTTGGCACTAAATAAAAGTTTTTTAATACAAAATTTTACATTATAATAGAGTGATGATGATCACTCTCAGTAAGATTTAGTAAAATTATGCTTTGATTATCATATTATACTAGTATTATATCTAATTTTAATTGGTTAAAATTATATGAGTGAACAATTAAAACCCCAGACATCTAGTACAGAGATTATATATTATACATTTCAGCAAAAACCTCCAAAATTTGAAAAGCAAAAAACAATTTTTGGCAATTATCTTGGCATTCAGTGGTCCAATTTGAATGAACTTTTTGTTAAATAAAGCTTTCAATAAGGCACATCTAATAAAAAAAGTTTATTCAATTCTGATTACTAGATCAGAAGTTATTTAAAGCTATGCAAATAAATAAAATTGGTTCTTGTTATCTGGCCAGATGACTTTTTTATAAAAATTAAAATTTTTCTATATTAGTACATATAAATTTTTTTTATTCTTAATAAAAAAAAAGGAGGTTGTTAAATATTGCAGGTTGCTATATTGCAGGTTAATATGATTGGCCAATTAGATTATAGGATCTCATGTAACAAAAGTACGAAAAACTAGGAAAATTAAAAAATTTTAAATAACTTGAAATTTCATTAAGTAAACTAGTCTTGATCTAATTAAAAGTTTTTAGCGCTTAATTTTGCATATATATATGTACCCTCTAACCTAATATTAATACTAGTTCAGACCCTAACCCTAACTAATAATCATTTTAATTTTTTTTAAATAAAGTATTAACCTGCGATACCACAATTAGGGATGTTACGGTCCGTCCCGGTTTGGTCTTGGTCCAAAAGACCGGGTCTGAGAACAGACTGTGAACCGGACCAGGGTTCGTGAACTGGTTCACTAAACTGGTTTTAGTTAAGTCTCGGTTGGGACCGGACTTTAAACCGGTCACATTCGACCAATAGAAATGCGTAATTTAGATAATCATTTTACATTTTTTTATCGAAAAACTTTTGAAGCTAATCAATACGTATTTTATTTAAAAAACCTTAATATGGTTATTAAAGCTACTAAAGATCATTTCTACATTTTTAATACCTTTATGTACCAGTTCAGAATAATCCGTTATTTTATTCAATTTCACCCACCCTATTACTAATCCAACTTTTAACGCAGAGACATGCTCTTGCCGTCTCGAAATGAAGACGATTACGGGTTCTTGAGATGGTATTACCAGCTAGAGAAAAAGCTCGTTCACATGCAACGCTAGTTGCTTGAATACTTAGATAGTCGGCTGCAATTTTTGAGAGAATAGGGTAAGCTTTTTTATTCGCCTTCCACCAATCCAGTGGGACCGTAACTTCTTCAGCAGGTTCTGACATAATATAACGATCTAATTCACTAGTGCTTGTGGTCGATGATTCTTCAAGAGCAATATCATTCGCATTCACATAGTTAGGTTCTTCCATCTCTGACTTGTTTCGCAAGTTCCAAAAAAACTTTCGGGCAGTTTTAATGGGGCTTTCTTCAGTATCGTTAGGGATGGGTGAAGTTTGTTGATATTAGTATTGATTCATTAATTCTTGAACTGCACTCTTAACATTAACGATCTCAATTTTGTTGAATATTTTCAATTTAGCACAAGAATCAAGAACGGCGGAAACAATAGAAGGTTTATCCATTATATTCCAATATTCCTATATTTTTTGATACATTGATGCAGCAACCATATTCTGAGAGTATTCTTCTTGCCCAATATACGAATCTAAAAAATCCTAAATACTCAAAAACACCAAAAGTATGTAACCTATGGTCGGATACGATATTGCGGAGAGCAATTTTGTGGCAGCTTCGATCGGTTCTAACAAAGTAAGTACATCCTAAAAATTGTTTTTACTTTTGTTAGTAAAATTTTTTATATTTTATATTTAAATTATTGCAAAATTGTTTATTTACTTTTAACTTTTGCTGTTCATCAGTACTCGGATATAGTGAACGAATTAATGGATGGTCTGCAGCAAGTAAATTAAGGGCATTTTCCATTTTTCGCATTTTTTGTAGCATATAGTACGTGCTATTCCATCTCGTTTCTACATCCAACTCAGGTTTAAGGTATGTGATTCCTTTAAGCTTGCACAATCCGCGTAAATCATCGCTGAGACGAGTAGAAACTTTGATTTTCAACATTAAATTTCGTACTTTTTCTACAGAAGAATCGACCATTTCTAGTCCTTGTTTTGCAGCCAAGTTGAGTACGTGGGCTGCGCAGCGATAATGTGAGAATCCAATATTGTCAAACTCACGTTGTAGTTCTTGTGCAATTAATCTTCCACAAACGATCATGGCAGATTCATTATCTGTTGTAAGTGCCAAAGTGTTATCTTTAATATTTAAATCAGAAAGAACGTTATTGATGGCATCTGCCATATTTACACCTGTGTGTCTATCATTAAATGGAATAATATCTAAAAGGAAATGACACATTTTCCAATCAGCATTAACATAGTGAATCATTACACCAAGAAAAGCTTCGAAATTTCGGGAGGTCCACATATCAGCGGTCAAAGACACTTTTCCAGGAATTCTTACAATATCATTAACTAATTTATTTCGTCTATCTTCAAATTCATCCATTATCATTTTTTTAGCGGCTTGTCTCGTTGGTATTACGTATCGAGGATCAAGAAAATTAAGAAATTCGTTAAAATATTGATTTTCAACAACAGTAAACGGTTGTTGATCTGCGATTATCCAGGTAATTAATTTTTTATCTCTTCTTTTTTGATCATCATCATTATGCGGGTCAGTTCTAGGAAAATTAAGTGTAGCTTGACATCTTGCTGGTGCATTAATATTGTGCCCATTTAGATGTCTTCGTAAAGATGAAACTCCCGTCTTATCTGAAAAAACCTGATTGCATCGTTTGCATACAGGTACTTCGGGATGGGTGGGTGTAGTGAGGTCAAAATAAGGCCAGATTGTTGAACTTCTTCTGAGTCTTCTTCTTTGAACATGGTTATTTTGAGATAACGAACTAATATTTGTAATATTTGTTTCTTGAGAAACTTGACTATTTAGGTTCGAAGCGCTGTCTTCTCCGAAAAGACTGTCAAGATCATCGTTTTCTATATCAAAAGGGTTACGGCTTTCAAAAAGATCATCGGTTTCCATTTTCTTTTTTTTGTTTTATCGAATAGGACGAGTGGAGTTTTATATATTGTGTCAATATATAACAATAAACGTTTTTTTTTTTTTATTTGGTATCAGGGGCTTTAAATCATTGAGATAAGTAAATTTTATTTTGGTTTTTCTTGATTTAGATATTGATCACGACTAATACATCAAAATTTTTTTCAATGATCTTATCAAAGGGATCTTTATTTATAGCACAAGATATTTTAATACAATCATTTTATAGCGGTCTTTTTTTTTATTTATAATTTCACAAGAAGGAGGTATCATGACATATCTTGAATTGGTTATATGGTACATGAAAATGTTGGGGTTACAATTTATAGTGGTTTTTTTTCCCCTGCTGAAATGACTTTTTAAAAGTTTTTTTTTGTAACATACACAAAATTGTTCATAATAAACATGATAAGCGAAGACAGCATCAGGCTAGATGCTTGAATCGGGAATTTGGCTGCATCAAGCCAGGTACTTGAATGGGGATTTGACTACATCAGACCAGTTGCTTGAATAAGGATTCGACTACATCAGGCCAGATGCTTGAATGGGGATTCGATTGCATCAGGGCAGATACTTGAACGGGGAATTCGACTTATAGATTATACAAAACATACGGATAGGTTAAGCAACAAGTTTTTTATTTAGAGCAAATCTCAAACAAATAATGTTTTTAAGTTTTTGAGTTCCTTTTACGAAAAGTTAAAACTGAATTTTGAGATTCGTCATATGAAAATTAAAGCAGAAAGGTATTATGGCAATTAAATTGGTTACATCGAATAATAATAAGAATTCCAATCTCGAAAGTGTCTTGTTTAAAATTGCCAAAAACCTGTCTATACCAATTTTGAATAAATCAAAATAGAAAAATTGCGCAATCCAAGTTTAAATATCATTTTATTAGTTATAATGCGTTTCATAAAAAAATAAATTGTTTTTTATATTGATCTATTTATACCACAATTGGTTAGTTGATGATTGCAAGATAAATGTTTAAACTATAGTAATTGACAAAATATAATTCTAGATATCAAATTTATGTATTGCGCAAGGAATTTCTTTATATGGAATACTAGTGTAAGATTTAAATATCCTGCGCTTTATTTTAAAGTGTCATGTGTAACGTTTCCTGCATATTATATAATTTAGTAATTATCATTTTATTATAGGACTGACTGACTTAAACCGGTTTTAATCTGCGGACCCAGAACCACTCGGACCAGTTCAAAAGACTGGTTTGGATCATGGTCTTCGCAGGACTATAACATCCCTAACCACAATTTGCTAAATTTATCAAAATCCAAAAAAAAAACTATAAAAAAAATTTTTTACAAAAAAATTTTTTAAATATAATATTTTTTGCAAGTCGGCTAGGTTCTATTTGTCTATCTTATAAAACAGAAACCAATTAATTTAATTTGTATAGCCTAAGTAAATATATTTTTGTTATTTTCAGCAAATTAAGTCAAAATTGGCCAAAGTTCAGTTATAACCTATATAAGAAATGTCCAGGGTCCTGAACAATTTATACAGACTAATTTAGATCCTTTAGTAATATTTATGATAAGATTTTTAAAATTGTACCAATTAAATTAATATTGTTAGTAATTATTGCAAATTTAACTTATATTAAAATTAAATCCCATAATTAAATAATCTTTTTAACCAATTAGAACTCTGAACATCTAGTACAGGAGTTATACTTTATATATATTAGCAAAAACCCCCAAAATTTGAAAAGAAAACAGTTTTTTGCAATTATATTGTTATTTAATAGTCCAATTTGAATAAGCTTTTTTTAAAATGAAGCTCTCAGTAAAGTACATCTAATAAAAAAAGTTTATTCAATTCTAATCACCAAATCAAAATTTATTTAAGTAAATATAGTTTTGTTATTTTTAGCAAATTATATTAAACTTGGTCAAAATCTAGTTATAACCTATATAAGAAATGTTTGGAGTTCTAACCAATTACAAACTATTTAAAATTTAAAATCATTATATGTGCAGATTTTATAATTTTGGTAATATTTTTAAATATAATCTTTAAAATTTGTGCCAATTAGATTAGCAAAATATAAAATTATTATATATTTGGCTTATATTAATTGGTTGATATTTAGTAAAGTAATAAAAGTGCTATTTATTTTTATGATATCTCTGCTTGTTTTCTTATTATAGTAGTTTGAAATTTTGTATTTATATACAACAGGAATTTAATTTTAAGTTTTCTAAATAGCTTTTTAAGATTTTAGGATGAATAAAACGTTTACTAGTAGCAATACCAAAGGTTTGTTTTTTAGTAAAAGAGTTAAAGTACTATTTATTTTATAAAGCTTTTGCTTTTTGTTCTTTAATAAGATTTCTAAGTTGATAGTATAGTGGTTATACAAATCAGATAGCTATTGGTTCAAATCTTCTAAAGGTGAAATAAAAAAAAAACTAGTTAGTTTGGAAACTAAAATACTGTGCAAAAACAAAAACCTAGAACATCTATAAACAGACTTAATAAAAAGTTTTTATTTCAAATTTGTAGCAGTAAAATAAAAATATTAGAACCCTGATTTGGAATAACCAAAGTTACAAAATATAATAAGAAGCTAAAATCTAAAAAAAATATCTCATAAACTTGTAGCAATACATATCCACGCATTTGTAAAATTCATAAGTAGTACTTATTTTTTGTAAAACTTTAAGGCTGAATAACATTTGATCTACTTGTCTGTTTTGAATGATTTTGCTACCAAAATGTTCGTCTCTTTGATACGATTTCAAGAGCCCAAAATCATTAAAATCGAATCGCAGGATCGTAAGAGGACCCCGAGCTATACATAGATAGGTCACTATTTGCTTTTGCTTATTCTTGACTATTTTTTGTAAATCTTTTCTATATTTAGTAATATTAATGCTTATTTTTGACCATTTTTATGTAGATCTTTTCTATTTTTAGTAATATATTAGGATTTTTTAAAATAGTTAGCTGTTCATAGATTGCTCGGGGTCCTATTATAAGATAATGCGCTATCAAATAGTGATGCACCTAGAGGCAGTGTTGTCACTTGGATGTGTCCATACTATGTTTTTTGTCCAACGTTCAAGATTGTCCAAAATCATCCAAGCCTATGTCCCATGTTTAACTAATCAATAAAGTAATTTAAAAAATATATAATTATATATTTTTTTAGGTGCTGGACTTATTGGTGAAAAAATTAAAATAGATTATTTTAATAAAATTTTAAGTAATTTTAATTTGAAAAAATGTCCAAAATGTCCAAAAAACCTCCAAGTGACAACACTGCCTAAAGGATGAAAGAAATAGGTTAGGCATAGGTCTAACTCATTTTTCCTACTCCCTAGGTGCATCACTATTAGGGATATTAACAGAATGCTCCAGGGTGGTGTGGTGCATACTTTGGCAGAGTATCCCTTAACACCACACCACACTGAAGTATGAATCAGAGCATACTCCAAAGTGTTACCTGGAGTATAACCCAGATTATAACTCGGAGTACTATGTGCTAAGCACTATGTAATACTCCGGAGTTTATAGTACCGTATTTTCCTAAAAATATGCACAGTAAAAAAAAAATATATAATAATACTCCGGAGTATAATTCATTTTGTATTAGTAGTATTACTTCGGAGCAATACTCCTATTAATAATATCTTAGTAATCCGAGGTGGTGTCATGTCTAGACCACACCGGTATGGAGTGGGTTATACTCCACAGTTACTCTGGAGTTACCTTACTCTATTAACATCCCTAATCACTATTTGATAGCGCATTATCTCATGATCCTGTGATTTGATTTTAATGATTTTGGGCTCGTTGGAATCGTATCAAAGAGATGAACATTTTGGTAGTAAAATTATTCAAAATGGACAAGTAGATTAAACGTTATTCAGCTTTAAAGTTTTACAAAAAATAAGCCCTACTTGTGAATTTTACAAATGCGCCTATATAAATAATTTGAACCAATAGTTGTCTTAATAGAAAAAATACTGTATTTCTCCAAAAATAAGCACCCTTTTTTTGTATATAATGCAGGCCAAAGCTATGATAATTCAGGCAAAAATTGACTTAATATAGGCCAGGGGTGCTTATTTTTAGTAGATGCTTATTTTTGGAAGAATACAGTAAATATTTGGTATATGGGGTCTTTGCCTTGAAAATGACCTTACAGGACTATGTAGATTTTATAAATAAAAATTAAAATTTTTAGCCATTCAGTAATCCGATTTAAATAAATTTTTTTTTTTTATTTTGTAAAGTTTAGGAAGTTTTACAAAATAAAAAAAAGTTTATTTGAATTGGATTACTAGATGGCTAGAAATTTTAATTTTTAATCATAAAATCTGCATAGTCCCGTAAGATCATTTTCAAGGCAAAGACCCCATATATCAGAAATTTGAATAGTAATAATGCACTAGTTTGGTTTAGTCTATCCTGGTCCTAGTAAAACTGTTATTATACAGTGTGAGACAGCAAAAACTATCCAATTTTTTTATATAAAGCACCAAATTTACAATTATTTAATTAATTTTGATTGGCTAATATTATATAAAAAATTTTAATTGGTTAAAAAAAACATATAAATTCTTTTTTTATATCTGATATAGTAAATGCCAAATTTTCAAATACATATAAACTTTAAACTCTTATAACTTCTTAAAATTATAATAAATAAAAAATCTGTTTTAACAGAATTGTAGCTTAAACAAATAATAACAAATCTGTAAGACCAGATTTTCATTCAAATTATTTGTTATTAAGTTATAATAATTTTTATATTTTATATATAAAAATTGAATAGTTTTTGCTATTCTGCACTGTAGTATTTTTGGTTGGTTCCATTCTATTTGCAGTTTTGAAATGGTTCTTAATAAATAAATTTTATTGTTTTAAATAATATAATTAATTATTTACTATTAAATATAAACAAATATTATATAACAGTAATATGATTTGTCATGCAAATCATATATATAGATTTTTTAATTACCGTATTTACTCGAAATAACGCGCACCTGCATGTTATTTCGAGGGGATGCGCGTTATTTTGAGTACGCGCATGGGCGTTATTTCGAGGTAAAGATCTAATTTCTAAAAAATTAGGCGTTATATATGTGTGATGCATAAAAAACCTGTATTTCTTAATTTTATATATAGTCTTTCCGATCAAAGTCAGAGTTTTTGACTAAAACAATTCTTATTTCTGCTTGTTATTTGAATTCTTTATTTCAGCAGATTATTAATTCGGCATTTGGAGTGTATGTTATATTGGGACGCACATGGGCGTTATTTCGAAACCAACATGCTATTTTAAGAAAATGCAATTTTCGCAATAACACCTATGTGCGTTATTTCGAGTAAATACAGTATAAGTCAAATAATTGATGCACCCAATTTTATATATAAATTTGGTCAAACTTTGCTTTCTCGACTTATTTGGCAAGAAGAAGCTATCAGTTAATTACTGGGTTTGAGCTTGCAATTTCTTTAAGTTCTTTTTATAAAATTTTTTTTTTTAAATATTAAGGTGACCACTTAGGTACCCTAGCACTTTATTGGTACAAGCGGGTTGGCCTGGTCAATATAACTGTACCACATAGTACATTTGTATGACGAGAGTACAACCTTTTTATAAAATTTTAAAACTAATTTATAATAAAATTGCAACTAATCATACTAACAAAGTTAGCCAATTTTTTGATGATATTTACTATTTGTTTATAAGTATTTATAAGTGATACACATTATTTTACCAAATTAGACAATAGTGTCTATTAATTTAGTTGATAGTTCTAATTGTTTAATTTAGTAAACTAATGTGTATCATTTATAAATACTTATAAACAAATAGTAAAATTGTCAAAAATTGACTAACTTCATTAGCATGATTTAGGGTAGTAAAGTTCCTAGAACCAGAACCTAAGAACCTAGTTTTAGAACCTGGTTTTTAAAAACCAAATTCCAATTTTAAAATCTAGGTTCTTAGGTTTATAATAGGTTTTTAGGTTCATAGTAGGTTCTTAGGTTTTTAGATTTTTAGTTTCTTAGATTTATAATAGATTTTAGGTTTTTAGGTCAAACCAGGTTCAGAAACAGGTTCAGAACCAGTTTTTGGAACCAGTTTTTGGAATTTTTTAAAAACCAGATTCTTAGATTTTTGAAATAGAACCTAAGGTTCCAAACCAAAAACCAAACCTAAACCAACCTAACTATCTCTAGCATGATTAGTTGCAATTTTATTATAAACCACCTTTAAAATTTTATAAAAAAAAACCTTCTAATATTAGAAAAATTGCAAACTCAAACCACTTTCAGATCCAAAAACTAAATTGATAGCTTTTTTTTTGTTAAATAAGTCAAAAAAGCAAATTGTTAAATTTTATATATAAAATTTGGGTGTGTCAATTATTTGATCTATAATTAAAAATTTTATACATAATATATTATATTACTAATAATTTGTATTATATCTAATCAAGCAATTTAATTAGATAATATAAATATTATAGTTTGTTTACAAGAACTGGTTTAGAACCAGTT